>JAEQML010083017.1:0-10624 GCA_016904865.1 Pissodes strobi | reverse complement strand
ATAATGTTTTACAGTGATCGAGATTTATTTCGATGAATATATTTAGGTTAACCTGAATTTTGTGGAATATCTTCGTTCAAATGGATGCAAAAAATAAAGACAGTGATATGATCATCACGTCAACAGAGCCGATAGCGCAGGATCTGATATCAGAGTTCACGGAAATGTAGGGACGTTCTATACTATCGATCGATATCAACATTTTGTTACAAATTTATATTAATAATGTTTTACAGTGATCGAGATACAGATGCGATGAATATATTTAGATTAACATGGATTTTGTGGGCCTTTTGATCATTATAGTAATCCCGGATGCTTGTAAAAATTTTCCAGGACTTCCCCCGGACGCTCAAAAAAAGGAGACAGTATCCCAGGAAAAGAGGACGGATGGGTTGGAAATTAAAATTAAAAAAAAAATCAAGAATGCCGAAATTACTATACCTTATATTTATATTGCAATATTGCGGACAGCTGATTCCTTAACGGAACAAAATACCAATGTTTTTTTGAATAATTTTTGACTAAATATTAATATCGAAAGGCACAAAAAGGGACGTGGTACCCAAAAAATTTTCGCCCTCAGCCATTTTGCTGCTTTTATACCTTATATAAAACATAAGATAATAAAGTTTACAGTTGCTTGCTCTGAACAAAAATTGAATAATATGTCGTACATAAGAGGCTGAATGCTGAGTCAAACAATTATAAACACATGTGGTTCTATTACATATTTTGAAATCATCACCATTGGTTAATAATTTGATATCTGACTCTTTATTACATATGCAAGTAAGATAAAATTATATCAAATAAATGTGTTTGTCCTGGTATCAAAACTTGGTTATTTTCAAGTTATAACATTAGGTACTTGTAGAATAAAATATTGAATGACGTAAAAAATCAAAACATTAAATTATTACAAAAGAAGCCTGGTAAAGAGGTTAGAGATAATTTTTTTTTTAAATTACAATAGGAGGAAACTAATCGAGGAATATTGAATTAGGATTAGAATCGGCAATTACTTGAAACGATATAGATTCAAATTCACTCTCAGTAGGTGTTGGCTCAGAGCTTTGCTGTGGTAATAAAATATGTTTCTGCTTCACCGCTTCTATGCTAGGTATGATTGGTTCGGTTAATTTTTTTAATAATGACAATTCTTCGGGTGTGTTAATGTTCTCTTCGATGTACTCTGTCAAATTGGCCAAATCTTGTAAAAACTTTTGTTTTGCTTGCTGGAAATTGTTAACTGAAATATCATCCACTAAGGACATATCTGACTGCGACTGTTCTACATGTTTTAAAAAAATGTTGGATTCATCAAGTTGTTCATATGCATCTATTTCTAACTGATCGTCTTTTGAAGTGTTTTCTGTACATTCAGTAGCTTCTGATTCTTTTGCCCATGGATCAACACTCGTTGCATCATCCCTATAGGCAGTCAAATTGAAACATTTTTTTATATTCCGGAGGTCTTGCCTTGTGATCAGATGTAATCTACGGATTCCTCTCTCGTTACTGACAGAATTTCTAACATCACCTAAAATATTCTCAAATGGGACTCTTGACGCAATTTTAGTGGCTAGTGTCTGCCTTTCTGTTGTACTTAAATTTAAATGAGACAAGTCCATATCATGCCCCACGTGAGTAATAACATATTTGACAAAAACTTTACCATATTGGGTAGTTTTAACTAACATTCTAGACGGGCAGCTCTTTCCTATCTTTCGTGAGCCTTGAATTTTCAAACGTCGCAGGCCTTTGCTATTAGATTTATAAATACCACTGCGATGACAATAAAAAAAATCACGTTTACAGCCATTCAACTCAGTCCTTGTTCCGGATTTTTTAGTATATTTTATATAGCTACTTTTTTCTTCGTTTTCTTTCCAAAATAAAAATTTTTCATAATTCTGGAAGATGTGGTTTTCTATTTTAATATTTATTTCATGGTCGAGATAATGAGTTACAAGTTCATTTAATTTACTGCATGAAAACTGACAAATACAACAAGAATACGCGTTTCTATTAAGAGAAGCATTGTTAGAAGATAAATTATGTTTCTTTCTTAAGTGTTTTTTTAATGCATCCTTTGTGGTATAGGTTTTATTACAAATATGGCAATTAACAGATTTCGAAATCCCATCAGTTGATTTCAATTCAGGCTTTAAAGACTGATGTGAGTGTCTCCGTTTTAAATGTCTACATAAGGAAGACTTATGGCTAAATTTAGTAATGCAATATTCACACTGATAACGTTGCTTTTCAGAAACATTAGTACTAGATCTGGCTGCATTTACGTCATGTTTATTTTTTAAGTGTTTGTTAAGGGAGCTCCTAAAGGCAAATTTTGATAAACAAATTTCACATATATATGCAGCTGATTTCAATTCAGGCTTTAAAGACTGATAAAAATGTTTCCGTTTTAAATGTCTACATAAAGAAGACTTATGGCTAAATTTAGTAACACAGCATTCACACTCATAACGTTGATTATCAGAAACATTAGCACTTGATCTGATGAATCTGGCTGCATCTTCTTCATGTTTCCTTTTTAAGTGTTTGTTAAGGGAATTCCTAAAGGCAAATTTTGATGAACAGATTTCACATGTATATTTTCGACGATCATCTGCCACCACTGGCTGATTAGAAACAACATTATCAACAGTAGAACATTCCATCTCTAATCCGAACCGTCCTCTTCCAACATGCGAAACGTCTTAGGTATTAAGGACCTGCAAACCATAAAAAAGCAAATATTTAAAACCCTGCTGGTATATTTTTTAATATTTAAAATTTTTGTAAAATTTCAAGAGTTTTTATTTTATGTATCATAACTTCAATTGTTTTTGAGATATGATATGATATTGGGAATTTATTGATATCAATGAGGGTTTTGAGAATTTAACAACATTGCTGGAAGGTGCATACAAACAAGCATTCCCAGAAAAATGTTATATTGTTCGGTCTCACCAATCCTATACCATCAACCGGTTTAGTGATGGCCTTAAAGCGATGAGGGAGCATCTGAAGTTTTTAGGACAACTAAAACGTCAATATAACTTTATAGGAATCGAACAAGAATTTAGAGACTATAAAAAGCTCTACCAAAATGCTATAAAAAAAGCTAAAATAAGGGCAAATGACAAACTACCTAAAAACCATGTGGCAGATAATAAACCAATATCGAGGCAAAAGTAAGGAGATATCTTGGCGGGAAGCACATTACCACCAACTTCTCTCTGTTTCTTTGAGGGAACCTTTAATGAAGTCAAGAATATAATTGATAATCTAAAAAATAAACAGAGCCGTGACGTCAACTGAATTAAAACAATCAAAAATTGTATTATCATTCCCTTGACTCGGTTGATTTTTTCAGAAGTTCTCAAAATGGCTATTGTGGTACCAATTGTCAAGAAAAGCGACCCCTCATTGCCTGAGAATTATAGGCCGATATCGCTTCTGCCTATTTAATCTCTAAAATTCTAGAGAATGGCCATTGAAATTATAAACTTCTTTGAAACAAATGGTATTTTCTCCCAATGCCAATTCGGCTTCAGGGAAAATAAGAGCACTGTCCTAGGTATTATAAATCTTGTTTCAGATATTATAGAGGCATTTTATAACATGCAGGACAACTCAGTTCGGCTATGTGATCTCAGCAAGGCATTTGACTGTGTCGATCATGGTATCCTTCTTCAAAAACTCAACTATTATAACTTTAGCCCGAACAGTATCAAACTTGTTGAGTCTTACCTTCGATGCAGGTGTCAAGTGGTAGGGGGCTGCCGGTGTGGCATCAGTGAAGAGTGTAATTAATATTGGAGTGCCACAAGGCTCGGTTCTGGGCCCGATAATATATAAAGGGGAGACTCTTGCAAAAATCAGACTCTTTGCCGATAGCACAACGGTTTCTTATTCTGCAGATATTTATGAGGATTTATTGGGTCGATGGCGGCACAGGAGAGGGCTGAGAACTGGTTCTGCTCAAACAGGTTGCTTCTGAATACTGACAAGACAAGCCGGCTAATATTCTCTATATGAGAGATTTGTCAGGTGTAGAAAATGTAGAAACATTGGCAATAATTGCCAAGCTAATCACAGATTGTAGTCAGAGGCTATGGCTACTTAGTGTAGTGGCTTTTTGCACAAGACTATGCGTAGACACCCAATCATTGAAGTCAATGATGAAACTGGGAAAGCTTAAAGCTTCACTGCTTCACGTGTAGTATACCGGCATTGAGCGTTGGTTTACATTTTAGAATGCCTAATATTTCATTTCACGCATGGACCTCCGCTCGTTTCGCTCGCTCCGGGGTGCAACCAAACAATACTAACCCAAATTTAAAAAAAGAAACAAACACAACATTAAAAAAAATAAAAAAGCCTTGCCACTGACGAGAATCGAACCCGGATCGTCCTATCACAAGCGCTGCATCTAACCACTGCGCCACCAGACCCACTGAAGGCAATTCATTGGACCGTAAATACTACACGCTTTCTTCATGATAAAAATTTGGGTTAGTTTTGGTTGGTTGCGCCCCGGAGCGAGAGGGAGGGCCATGCGTGAAGTGAAATATTAGACATTCTAAAATGGTAAACAAACGCCCAATGTCGGTATACTGCACACTACACGTGAAGCTTTAACCTTTCTTAAATCATCATTTCATAGTTTCATCATTGATTTCAATGAATGGGTGTGTACGCATAGTCTTGTGCTTTTTGCACACTTAAAACTGCATTCAAATACATACAAATCTTATCAGTGCTGCTAATTTGCCAGGAATGATTTGCAATGCCAGTAATTTTGCCAGGAATGCTATCATGCCAGGAATTGACAGGCAACAATTGAAAAATACATATTATTTCTATTTATATATTAAAGTCGAAAATTAAATTATTGAAAAAAAAATCAACAAAATTAGAAATTTACTACATTACTATAGTCGACTGTGCAAGTAAGTACCTACGAAAATCGAGTAGATACCCCATCTCTAAAATAAAATCATCTCTATACTCTCTTCATCTTTTCAATTTCAGTATGTAAGTGTAAATTTGTAAAAATAATTAAAATCGATTTAAAAATGTCGATCTACCAACTCTATACTAGAATAGCATATTCCATATTCTATTGGCACTCTGGTCCCTAGGTGTATGTCTAAAGTATTTCAATAGCATGTCATAGAAAAGGATGCCAATATACTCAGTGATCACTACTGATCAGGAATATCCTTGTTCTGAGTTTAAAGAACGTGATTTGAATTGATTCCTAAAGATTAAAATATGTAATAACAAGAATTGAACAGCCTTTCTAACAAGATTAGGAAACATATGGTACCTATTCTCTTAAAATGTATTTTGTCTGGAATTGCCAGGAATGAACAATAAACTTGCAAGTAATTTTTTGTGACACGTTTGGCAGTGATTTTATGTATTAAGGTCGGTATAACTTTACTGATCGTATAACCCGAGTATAGTGTTATACTCGGGTATAACCATCAAGAATAATAATATATAATATAATATAATAATTCAAAAGGCCCATATAGATACTTACCGGGAAGAAAATGTAAATAGCACAAGAAACATTAAAAACTTATCAAATTTTGTTAAAAAACCACTCACTCATGCATGTCATTCTCAGCGTCGCTATAAAAAACAAAATAGCAAAATTCGAAAATGGCGTCGGCACAAATTCCGCAGCCTACTATAATCACAAAGCTGTGCTATAATAAGTAACGCAGATACCGCTTTACAACATCAACGTGCTAAAAGGAGACAGCAATGTAACATCGCTATTCCAGGAATGAACTCATCGAACCGTTAAAAATACTTGGAGCTAGGCCTAGCACGGCACCTAATGAGCCCAATGTATTATTTCACTTCACGCATGACCCTCCGCTCGCTACGGGAGCTCAAAGAACAGGAACTAACCATAATTAACCCAAGGCATACCCAAAATGAAGAAAAATATTTTTTACAAATAGAACCTTAAAAAAAATTAAAAATTCACAGGAATTGAACCCCGGGCTGCCGACTCGCGTCTACCTACCTCAAATGTTCGACCTTCGGACCTGCGCATGACAGCAGCCCGGTGTTATTGTAATATTTCACTTCATGCATGTCCCTCCAGCGGCGCAACCAAACAAAAGTAACCAAAGGCAATACCCAAAATCAAGAAAAAAGAACTTTGAAAAATATATGAAATAGCACGTACGCATGCGTGGGCTTAAAACTGTGGTAGGTAGACGCGAATCGGGCCGCCTATCATAGACCCAGCATCGGAACACTGAACCACCAAAGCACTTCCAGACAATTCATTTTACCGCAAAGACATCGGTAAACTAGAAGCTGATTAGGTGCCGTGCTAGGTCTAGCTCTAAATGTAAACACCTTCATCCCAAGGAAAATAAATTGTTCTTGCCTTCACCCCACATTTCCGTAATGGGTCTTAATGAAACCAGTAGGAATGCACAAAAGTGACAGTTATACCGTAACCGAATCAACGCATGGCCCTCCGCACGCACATTTCATTCTTAAGGATCCTAACGAGTCCTACCGCCTGACGAGTCCTGGGCTGTGCGCGCCTCATAATATTTAAGGCATGCCCAAAATTAAGAAAAAATCATTTTACAAACATAACCTTAAAAAAAAACATGTCTTCCTACTGGAATCGAACCCGGGCCGCCGTATCAGAAACGCGGCATCCTATCACTGAGCCACGTGGCCCACTGAAAAAGTGATGGTAAATCGTTGTAGTTAAAATTTCACGTATGAGCGCAAAAAAGTCCTTAAATTGGTATAAAAATCCAAAACGTATTTCAACAAAAAAAACTGACATTCTTTCACCTTATATAAAGTATACTTACTTATAAAAGACGAAAAAGTGTGTTAACTTTAAGTATGCAACCTGCAATAATAGGAGATAGTTCATCTCTCTAACACATTGTTCTAAATGGCATAAATGGTGGATTTTCCTTATTTTATATAAAAAAAAGCATAATATAAAGAAAATTTTCAAAAATCCTAACTGCTTGTAAAAGCCCTAAATCTAGGGAGAAATTCCTTAATTTACCATCACTGCACTGAAAGCAATTCACTGGACCATAAAGACATCTATTTATCAGAAATGTGTTTATTATACCTGCGCAAGTACAGGATTTGTTAGGATCCTTAAGAATAAAATATACGTCCTTCATGAGTGTCTCGCGACAGCCTTGATTTTGGCTGCCATCAAGGTAAGGGCGTCTCCAACGCAATCTAGTGTAGGTGATGTTGACTCGAGCGATTGCATTCGATGTCTTCGCGATGCAATCAATTTGTAGCAAGAGCCCTCGTGGTCGAGAGATTTAGATGGTTAGGTCTCAATTCGGCGGCGGCCCGGGTTCAAAATCCGTTGCTTTGTTTGTTTCTAAACAGTTTTTTTCTTGATTTTGGGTATGTCTTAGGTTAGCTTTGGTTAGCAAACAGTTTTTTCTTAATTTTGGGTATGTTTTGGGTTACGTTGGGGTTAGCCCCTGGTTAGTTTCCTTTTCTTGAGCCCCCGTAGCGAGCGGAGGGCCATGCGAAAAGTGAAATATTACTTATTGTAATACGTGCCCGTACTTTGGATGCACTTTTTACGAAATATACAGCAGCTTGCATGTGTTTCCGCGAATACATTCACAAAGAATCCCCCTTCTTTGTAGGTTTGTAACATTCGACCTTGATGGCAGCCAAAATCAAGGCTGTCGCGAGACACTCGCCTCCGCACGCTTCGAGGGCGTAACCCAGGAATAATGTACTAGAGTTATTATTCTTGGGCGCAACCCACTAAAACTAGTCCAAATTAGGGTTGCCGATCTTTCAGAAAAGTATCGATTCCTGGGATCGATCCAAATCGAAAGCAACAGAATCGATTCGCGATTAAATCGGATATAGTAATATCGATCTTTAAGAAAATCGATCTTTAGTTAGTTAATAACAATACATACGAATTTGCGATGCAATAATATTAATGATTAGGTACAACGTATTACGTCACATAGGTGCAATTCTATTAAAAATATAATTAAAAGTACTTAAAACAAACTTACCTATACTAAAATACTTCTGCACTATTCTGCACTGCAGCTTCCAAACGAGCAATAACTGGACTATTGACAATCTATCAATTTAACGACGAAGAAAAATTCAAAAAATATGTCAAAATAAGCACACTGACACATCCTCAATTGAATACTGAATCGCAATGATAAAAGAAAAAATGATGCAATGGCTAGGTTAATAAATACGTCATACGCACGCGGCACGATAACTGAAACCGATACAGTAATACAGTTAGCTTAGCATTTTAGAATTCTCCCGAACGCGCGGCGGGGGATTCCCAGAATAATATGGTTACGAATTTGCAATTACGATGTTGCCGAATGCCTTGCCTGTATTCAATAATTTATTTATTCAATAATGCATTCAATAATTTCTTAATTTTGACGAGGTCGAAACCCGAAAATATCGGTATCAGTCATATACATAAAATTGTAAGTATCGATTCTAAAATCGCTTTTAAAAAGATCGATCTTCGATTAAATCGACCCAATGAGAATCGATTCAAAAGATCGATTTTTTAACTTAAAAAAATCGATCTTCCAAAAGATCGATTCTAGATCGGCAACCCTAGTCCAAATTACCCCAAGGTATGCCCAAAATCAGTTCTAATCTAACAGAAAGTTACTGGTTTTGTTGTTACAGTTTTAAAATTTCATAAATTCCATCTAGCACCACCCATTAACTGTCACTTTTGTGCATTTCTATTGGTTTAATTAAGACCGATAACGGAACTGTGGGGTGGATGTACTTTGGCGTTGAAAATATTTTTTTCGCTTAAGCCTACTATTCACAAACGCGTTGTGCTTTTACCGATGCGCGTTGCATGGCTCTGATTGGTAAGGCGAAATTTTGATGAGCAAAGAGCTTCATTTTAACTGTGGGTTTTTTTAGCGCTTTATTGATAAAATATCACATAACCCAAATTTCCGCGTTAAAAGCGCCAATTTTATATTTTTGAATCCTTTAATTTTTCGTGTTCAATGGATTATTTATGGGTAACTAAGGAAAACGATTTTGCTACTCTGGATAACGAAGAACGTGAATACCAAAAAAGCAACATCGTTTGGGGTTGTGAGGCTGAAACCATTCTATAAAATCGGTACATGTTTTATGTTAAATAGAGAGCTACGTCACAAATAGTCAGAAACTAAACCAATCAATCGACATTTTTGGCATATGTCAGCATCAGCGAGAAAAAGTAAAAATGGCGATAATTTTATCTTTTTGTTCATCATAGGTACCTTTTTTCAATAACCAATGACAGTTAAGTGACAAACTGCAAAAAGCTCCTATGGAAACTTAACTTTACACCGCCCACAGAACAAAGGCAACGCCACAGGTGGCCTTGACAAAAGCGTCTAATTATTGTAGCCGAAGTTCTCTTGGGCATGCGCAATAGGGCATCTCGCATAGCCCGCGCACGCTCGCTTCGCTGGTCTGACGACGCAACCAACAAAAACTAACCAAAATTAACCCAAGGCAAATAAAGGAAAAAATATATACTTTTCTTGCACTTGGCTCTTTCGTATCTAAAAATCTCGATGTAAACGTTCACAATATTTTTACATCAAATTTATAACATTCGGAGGCGCCCAACTAGATTTATTTAAGCCGCACTTTCTTTAATCCCAAGACGTTTTTACCAAACACCTATTTTTAACCACATCAGAAGCCATAAAAGCTAAGTGCTCAATAAACAACCATTATTTATTAACTAAACGTGGACTATTCGAGTATACAAGTAACACTTTCCTAAAAATGTGAGGGGTGTATTTTTGGAAGGTCCCAAACAGCTAAACAAGAATAAAGTATTTTTAGAGAACTTATATAAGCGCATTTTGTTTAGATAGAATTTAGAGCATGCCATAGGCCACAGAACACCACCACATAACATATCTAGGGATTATCTTAATTGGGTTATAAATAACACAACTGTCAGAATAGATATATGCCAGAATACATGAAAGATGACCTGCTTTTTCTTTACCTATCAATATAATGAATAATTCTATTCGATCTAAACAGTTCCAAAACATTGCAAATATCTTAACTTAGGACAGTGACAGAACTTCAAATACCCTTACTTTGTGTCCGGCAATTAGAACAATCTTTTTGATTAAAATATAGTTAAAAACAATATAAAATAAGTCTAACAATCTCTATAATTTATTCTAAGAAATCATATAAATTATAAAATTACAAACACCTGGACGAATGCCAATTATTTACTTGGCATGTATCAATTTTCCTTGTCATTTAAATGAGTGCAACACTCGGTATAACGTTTACATTCTGAAAGCGACAACAATTTAATAATTATTAACAACAAAAATCCTCTACTTTCTATTCATTGATTCTACGATTATGGTTTAATTTTTATTAAACATGATTAATTAGTTAGATTGAACATTGTTTAAACATATTTTATAAGATAATAACGAGGACAATAGCTTTATTATAGTTTTAGGTCACCGCATGCTAATTACATACTCCATTCTGATTGAAATGTAAAACATGTAGGTTCCTATGCAAA
>JAEQML010083016.1:0-10624 GCA_016904865.1 Pissodes strobi | reverse complement strand
GCCCTACATTCTTCGGCCAATTTTATGCGGCACTTTTAACATTAATTTTTCGTATTGTCCGAGATATTGTCTTTGCGGAACTGGACGCGGAAACGATCAATGCGGAAATCTTATTTAGAACGAATCCAAAAAATTGTTGAACGGATTCCTAACACTTAAATATTTAAGTTTACATAGTAAACTTTATTTATTGCTGTTCATGATTACCACTATGAAGTGGATCTATTTTTACACTTTATTTCTTTGTTTGTATCTTTACCTTCGTTACCTAAGTTGTACTGCCACTCATTTTTATCTAAGCAGAGTGGGATCGCCACTTGCCCCTCAGGTATAGTGGGATCGCCACTAACGTTTATACATTTTAGGTGGCGCTGTTGCCAATTTTCTTCTATCGCCAATAACCCATTTACCTAACCAGGGTGGGATTTCCACTTGCCCCCATCCCTGTCAGCCAGCTGAGAATCTTCGACAGCCCTAAAGGTCCCAACAAAAAACGGAGATGCCTGACAGCGCTAGGCATTAAAATGCCGAGCTCGCTTGTTGGCACTATTTTCAAACGTATTTGAGCCTCTGCAACGGCCTGGTCTGGATCGACGAAGGTATCATTCGGCGCGGCGGCACGTCTGCTAGAAATTGCTGAGCCTCCAATAATCTCGGATTTGTTCTAGTACGTAACACTTTAGGAGTTTGGCCTGTTAGTGCATGAATGGTATAATTAATGTTATCTTCTGTAGCAGAACTTTCGTTCTTTTTCAGCCGACAGTGTAACTCACATTAAATTGAAAATTGTGCACATTCTTGTTTTAATTTCGTAGCAACTTCTAACCACTCGTGGATTGCGTATGTGCTGCTGTCGGGATCGTAGCTGGTTAATTTCAATGTTGCGTATGATATGTAAACTAGAAAGCGTATTAACTAAATAACACTCAGTTTAGAGTTTGCACTTGATACTTGACATTGAAGGATCAAATATTATTAGTATTTTCTAAACATGTTTTAAAAACAATCAGTCAAATATCAACAAAATTTGGTATAAAAGAACGGGCAAATCAAGTAGACGAGAACTTATCTGGTTGAGTAGTTCCCTTTTAATTAAGGCAAAACGCTCCTCCTCTAATAAGCTCAATCCCTCCCGATCCTGATTATCTGGTTAAGTAGTTCCCTTTTAATTAAGGTCAGACGCTTTTCTGGTGACCAGGGTCAAACCTCTCGACCTTGACTATCTGGTTAAGTAGTTCCCTTTTAATTAAGGCCAAACGCTTTTCTCGTAACCAAGGTCAACCTCTCGATCTTGACTTTCTGGTTAAGTAGTTTCCTTTTAATTAAGGCCAAACGCTTCTCTGGGAACCAAGATCAAACCTCCCCTATAGTTACGTCAGTGAAAAAGTAAAGTGAACCATAAATAAAAGTGAAACCTAATTAAAGCATACCGATATAACTAAAACGAATTATAACGCTCATAACAATTTAAACTAAAACTAAAATCAAGGGAACCGAATAAGTCGAGCCCAGTCAGTCCTCAGCGAATGGTCATGCGTTTTACGCCATTCTGGTAAATTGTATTCAGTCATAGTTTTCATTCTAAATACATACCTTCCTGTATCTGAAGACCGATATACGTACAGTCTGTTTCGAATTAAGCGAGTCGGTATTCCATCTGATATACAACCCCCAGCTCAAGGAGGAACGCCGCCAGTAATCCCACTCAGCAGCACGCATCTGAGAAGCGCCCAAATTCCTCTTTGAAAATATTGACGCTTGCGGACTTGCTCCAGCTGCTACGGAAAGGCTGGGAGTTGGCGCCTGGCGTTGACTGAGAAGGTGATGACGACATCATGGCCCATCGCCATCTTTGTTTCTTTCGCTAAGTAAGCAATTTGCTGTTGTTGGGCAGCTATTAAATTAATTAAAGTTTCTTACTACAGCTTTTGAATGTTAAGTTCATCTCTTTGTCGGTGAGTTCAGAATTAAGCTGAATATTTGGTGATGCTTCATGCTTCGTCCAGAGTTATTTCAACGTAAGGTGAGACACTGTTTGCCCTACATTCTTCGGCCATTTTTATGCGGCACTTTTCACGTTAATTGTTCGTATTGTCCGAGATATTATCTTTGCGACACTGGACACGGAACAGTTATCACGGGCTGATATTTTGCGATTGTATTTCAAGCGAAACCGACATTAAAACTCGCAACCCCCCTTTAGCGTTTCGAGCGCAATTGTATTTGTGAGCGAAACACCCTCGTAGTTTCGCTCAGTCTTGCGCCGCATCGTTCGAAGTTACTTTAGTCCAATTCGATGAAAAATAAAATTTGCCTCGCTAGACAAACTTTAATTTTGGACGGATTGAATTTCGCGCGTACGGGTCTCGAGGTTAGGGTTAATATGCGTTTCTCAATTCGCGTCGTTGTCGAGAATCTTCAACGTCGTGCGCAAGTTTGGGATTTATTGATTTTTGCGTACTGAAGTTCGATTGGTTATCAGTTTTTGGCTGTGATGCGTAATTGTTGTCAGTCATAATTTTCGTAGTGAGGGGTTGAAGGATTATTCCATGTTGGATTGGCGAATTTGGTTCGGCGTCACTTTTGAGTCAACCTGTCGTCAAATTGGCAGATTTGGGTGCCGGCTGGAAATTTTGATTTTGCCTTATGAGGGATGCTCCAGTCGGGCCATTGTTTCAAGTTTCGGACCATATCTGTGTTTAAACTTTTTGCTTAGTGTTTGATGTCTGAAACTGCCCTTTGGGAGATTTAAATGTTAATTTAAACAGGTGAGTGTTTCTACCTTTTTTGTATCTTTTTTTTCCTGTAAATGCCACCATTTTGTGAAGCCATGTGGATGGATTTTAATTCCACTTTAATCTCTCTAACAGAGTCCTGCTCGTCCATCCTTGCAGTCTAGTGATTCCGGCGTGAGCTACCGAGACCCTTACAGGTCATTTACCCTTGATTTTTTCCCTCTCGATATTTCATTTTTTTATTGTTGCTCTGAGTTTGAGTGTTTTTTCATGATTATGAGTTATATGCGGAATCTTATATTGATGTTTCACAGGGTTCTACCGACGGGTTTTTCCCTCTTGACTACGCCTACCTTAGAGTCTGGCTGGTTTTTTCCTATCTGGGCTATCTTCAACTACTAGAGTTCTTCCTTCCTTCTTCAATTGAGGAAGTAGCTGATTTCTACATGCAGTTCCTTGTGAACAATTTCTTCTGGAAGAGCTGTCTTTGAACTGTGAGAAATCTATATATTTGTTTATATATACCTGTATATATTTTCATTGATTACTGATTATTATATACCGGGTTAGTTAAATTTCATGTCATTACTTTTTTCCGTTACCTAACAAACATAATTTTAATTTTTATTATTAAGTAAAGTATATCTTTCTGAGGAGATTAAACCCTTTGTTTGCCTCATGTTTTTTAAACCTAAAAATTTACTTAATTGCGTTTAACTTAAAACAAGTATGATTTTGGACTGAACCTAATATATCTGGTCAATTTTATTTAAGCTAAAACAAGTCTAGTTTTCTTTTATTGAACTTTCAATTAACTAGATTCAATAACGTTGTAAGTTGTATTTTTTCCAACGTATTGTAACCAATACCTACATAAATATAAACAGTTAGTAGTGTAACTTCCTGTAAACAAATCATGATTTGGGTCTTTAGCGACTTTAAATGATTATTTATTTGCGTTACTTTCTTATAATAGGTAATTATTTGATGGTTGCGCAAATTATATATATTTTTTACATAACGTTATTTCCGAAAATACGTTCTTCTTTAGGTACGGGGGAAGGGACTGCGAACCGCTAACATGTATAAATCCAATAACACCTATTTATTTAGTCGATATTGATAATCATACGTTGAAAATACAATCCAATAAAAAATAATGCTCATATAACTAAAGCTGTTCAATTATTTAATTATATTCTAACATTATTAAATTATATTTTTTATTAAAATAGGCTGTTACTTACGTTATATTATGATGTTCACCAAAGCCATTATATGATAATTCAGCAACAAATAATTGCTTATCTTGGTATTTGGGAGTTTTTAATTTATAGAGGAAATCTAAAGATTTATCCAGCTTCCGTAAACTGCCGTTGTTGTGATATTGTTCTCCAGCCCACTCTATAATAGCATTTCCAGACATGTTTTCTTTATTTTCCAGAGAAATCTGAAATATAGGTGTAACAAAATAGCTGCGAAATCTTGAAGAATTGAGAAAAATTTGTCAGTGTTAAGTTGTTATGACTTTTCCTGCTAAGAATAAAATATCGTCATTGATTGTTTTATCAATATTGCGCATTTGGTTTATTAATATTATAATCTTAAACATATTAAATGTAAAACATAATGTAAAAGTACGTTACCTCTCCCCATAGCCCGTATTTTCGAACGGGATATGTAGTCCTGTATTTAGCCAAATAATCAATAAATCTTAGTCCTGTTCCATAAATTAATTCCGCAAACAGACTGTGGGTTTCTTTAAATTCATTGGGAATTTTTAAGTGGCCTTCCACGCTTATGTTATTTTTTGCTGGAAGCTTAAGCGAAGCATTAGCACCTGCCCTGAAACGTAAATTTGTTTATTCAGACCTGCCTATTGTCAGAATAAAGAGCAAAATGTGAATTCGAAGAGAAAAAAAATTATATTCGAGAAAGCGTCCATTAATAATTAATTTCATTGATTTGATTGAATTATGAACCTTCAAAAATTTAGGATGAAGTTACTCTCGGATGACACAATAATGTAAAAAATTATTTTAAATGCCAAAATTAAGAAATGGATTATAAACATATACTTACTCCCATAGCCTATCAATTTTTATATCACCGCCAGCTTCCAATTCATTGAATTCCTTCTCTGGGTTCTTATAAAATAAATCAAGTTGCGAAGAGCTGGCATACTGAGTGTTCTGATAATGTCCAATCGCTTTTAATAACATGTTTTCCAGATATAGCCAAGTTAATTCAACATCAGCGCTTCCTTGTACTTCGGAGAGTTTGAAATAGCCTTTAGCTCTTTTCACTGTATCTTCATCTCTGTGAAATTATTAGTTTGGGTTAGATGTAAACAGTAATGATGTTGGATATGAAATCATCTTTTCTAGCGTACAGTTAATCAGTGTCAGCTGCGATAAGCATCTTCAAAAGTAGAACACTTCTGCCATTACAGTTATATCAGCGGTTGAAAATCTAACTAATTAAGAGCAGGAATCAAGAAATAGATCACAGAAGGAAACTTTGAGCCTATGCCTTTCAACTCTAACTGTATATAGTTCACGAAAAGAATATAAAGCAACTAAAATTTTTCGACTGGTTGTAACGTGCCAGCTTTCCTTTTGCCCCAAGTTAAGTTTGAAGGTTTAAGTAAGAGTTTTTCTTGACTAAATGGCGGACCCGCCAGAATGGATGGTTGTTCCTTATAGTCACGTACGAATATATTATGACAAGAGTCTAGAGAGCCAGCGTCCACTTTGTCTCCCGAGCTTCCGCGCAAAATATTTCGTAAAAAGTGCATCCAAAGTACGGGCACGTATTACAATAAGTAATATTTCACTTTTCGCATGACCCTCAACTAACCCAAACTAACACAAACTAACCCAAACTAACCCAAACTAACCCAAACTAACGCAAACTGACCCAAACTAACGCAAACTAGCCAAAACTAACCGTAATTAACCAAAGTAAAGTGCGTAGCGCGCTTGTCTTCCGTATTCCAGATTAAGCAAAAATAATCGAAACTAGCCAAACAAGCGCATTCAGACGAGCGCGATACCCAAACTAACTCAAACTCAACCCGCACCTAACCCGCCCTTAACCCAAACAAATCTAACTATGATTTTGGACGTCGCAAAATATCGGCCCCTATATGGAGCCCCTAGGAGCCAAAATATTTTTAACAGTTTAAGGGGCGCCCGCCGAAAACCCTGCCGAACGCCAACCCTTTCGGACGTCAAATCGCTTTCTTCGTTCGCACAGCTTCGCCCCTAACGGCCTCGACTTTCTAATGTCCAGATTCGGTTGTCTCATCACCGAAAACTCCCGACGGCTGATTTTCATCAAACTCGGACTTGCCTAAAGACGAGTTCTATTCCGAGCTCACGTTCCCCAATACAAAACATTTCAGATCCCAGAAAAATTAAAATTTTCAGACGAACTTTACATTTTATCGAATACATACCTTATTTGAACTCCTATCGAAAAACTGTACAGGAACTTTTCGATGGACCTTAAAACAACGCAAATACTGGCGCAAACCGATTTGAGATACCTCTCTTCGTTACTGAGAAAAAGGCGAAAATATGACAATCACGTTTGGTCAATTAAAAAAAAACGAAACGTCATACAATCAAACTGGATACGACACATTATAGTACCCGACGAGATCCATATTTTTTTCATTTAAAGTTTACTTCTAACTGTTACCGCTTTCGAATTATAGACGATTTTCTGAAAATCTCGATTTTTAAATCCATATTATATACCCAAGAAATTTTGGAACAATTTTTTTTTGAAAATACTCGTTTTCATGACGGAATTGATTAAAGGGGTCCATTTACATGTCACTAACGTAAAAATTAAATTTTAAAAAATGCTACACGTCGTCCAAAATGGCCATTTTCCGTTTTTGAAACGGATGGGGCCCAATTACGGGAAATGGGTTCGTCGGATCGAAAATCACGCAGAATACTTTTTTTAAGTCAAGTGCGTGAGGGTGCTCCTTGGAGGGTCTCGTTCGCCTATCATCAAAATTCGACCTCGTCCCGCTCCTATAGCGGAACCTATTCGCGGTAGGTTTCCGCCGACATCAGATTCGAACTCAGCATTGTCGAAAACTCCCCTAACTCGAATTTGAACCCATTCGGACGCCAAATCTACCTCGGCCTCTAAATAAGCCCCTAGGCCCCAAAAACTATGATTTTGGACGTCGCCAAATATCGGCGCCTAAATGGAGCCCCTAGGTTCCATAATATTTTTAACGGTTTAAGGGGCGCCCTCCGAACATCCCTGCCGAACGTCGACTCTTTCGGACGTCAAATCGCCTTTTTTCTGTCGCACAGCCTCGCCCTTAGGGGCCTCGACTTTCTAATGTCCAGATTCGGTCGTCTCATCACCGAAAACACCCGACAGCTGATTTTCGTCGAACTCGAACTTGCCTAATTATTTTCAATTTTTACTTTTTGAGCATGCGGAAGCTCGGGAGACAAAGTGGACGCTGGCTCTCTAGACATTATTATGAGGTTTATTCTTGACAAACTGGTGCAGCTCATTTCATTATTTACTATCACTCGCCGTAATGAGCAGAGATCAAACTATCGATCCGGACGACGAAATTGTAATGACCTCTACGCAGTGCTGGAAGTGAACTGCATTTGCCTTCTACCGGAAATTTAAAACTAGGATCGTCGGGGTTATCTTTAGAGTATTTTTCCGTAGCGATATGTGGTACCAACTCCTGAACGTGCTTGCCGTTTGGGGATTTTCTTTTTTTGTATTGACGTCGCGAAAATTGTGATTTACCTTTGTATGTTTCCCTAATGAATGGCGGATCGAATGGCTATTTGCTTTTAGCTAGGTCGAGCAGTTATTTAAGATGGGCTTTGGTACATCAAAGTCCTGCGGTTTCCTTTCGAAATCGCTTTAGATAAATTATTGGGTATGAGAGCTCGTGGCCACGTGGCGGGTCACTATACTCTTATTGGCCAGGCGTAGTTGTAGTGGGAATATTGGAAGGAAGCGTCTGCTTCCGGAGAGTTTTTGAGGAAATCACTCTACGTTGAAAGCAGTGGTCGTGTTGGAAATTTATTTTTGCTACACCTCATTGGATTGTCTCTAGGGTCTCAGGTCTTATTTTGCTTACGTTGGTTGGTTTTGTTCGTTAGTGCCTGTAACTCGCTCCATAACTGGGATTTGATGATGCTTTAGGTAGGTAAAGGAATTTGCTTTTCTTCTCTCTACTACGAATGCCGCCATTTCGGGACGCCGTGAGTGGATTTTAATTACGTCTTAATTTTTTACAGAATCCTCTTTGTCCGTCCACGCCCTACCTGTGCGTTCCAATGAGCTAGTCGTAAGCAACCATTTACAGGTAATTTCTATTTTTCATTGCTTTCTCTCGATTTATATATATATATTTTTTTATTGACTTAGTTTAAATGTCTTTTGGTCATGCAGAACCTTGAATATTTTGATGTTCTACAGGGTTCATCCGTAGGGGTACACTTCAATCGTAGGGGTACACTTCAACTGTAGGGGTACTTCGACCGTCGGGGTACTTCAACCGACAGAGTTTCGGTTACTAGCCCTTAAAGCTCAGTCATTAGGCCACGCCAGTCTGGTCTTTGGATTGTGACTCGTTCAGGACACCGTTAGAGTCCTTCTTCGTCGGAGAAAGTATATGGTTTTTTACCTTTCCAACTGGAAAACAGCCGAGAAGCCACCAACTGAATGTGAGCTTAGTATTTCTTTCTACTCTTTTCTCTCCTTTATATCTTTAAATATTAACGCCTAACCGTGTTATTCATCACTCTGGTTAATAAACCCGAGATTTAACTTAAATTTATCTCCTTGACGAAAATAAGCCAGACCGTAATTTTCTTTGCTCAAGATTTAAGCTTTAACTAGATTCTTTTTTTCTTTTGTTAATTAAGATAATTTTCTTTATTCTAATTAATAAGTCGAAACTTAAAATTTAACTTATTATATTCTCGTAAATCAAGATCTAAGATTCAGCTTGCTTTATTTTTGTCAGTAGATACTTTTAACATTTTTAACTGTCCGAAACAGGCTCGTAGTTTATTAAAATAATCGGGTATAATTTCAAGAAACTTGCGTCGAGTAACTTAAAATATTTTTCCGAATATCGATTTGTTTAGGTACATTTATTAGGGAACTCTCACTTTCATTCAGTAGATTTGGCGTTGTGTTGCGTTGTTCCTGGTCTAGTTTTCTAACCTCTAAAAAGAGTGCCTTTATGGTCAGATATAGTCTGGTTAATAATTGATTATCGAAGACAGCGCCCAATCTACTGATTTAATTTTAATCGACTGCCCAAGGTATCATTTATTATTAGCGTACCTAGATTTAATTATAAACATAAGTAGTTTGTATAGCGGCACTGTGACGTCAGACCATGGTTTGCGCGCGTAAATAATAATCGAATAAGGTCTTTTATTTGGGTTACTTGAACTGTGATTTTCTAAAGTAAGGACGTAAATTTATATTTTTAATTAGTTCGGTTTGTTTCTAACACCGGTTATATCGCACTCTTGGAATCTCTTTAGTCACCACAAGGTGATCACATTCGAGTGAACCAAAGAACCTAATTATTATTGGAAGTTTAGTACCATATTTCAGCTTTGGGGTATTTTTTGCTTGTGCCGTCTACAAGCCGTGGCGCCTTATAAATCAAACCCACCCTTACCCTCCGGCATTAGAGCTAGGGCCTATTTGCAGGCTTTGAAGACGACTCGTTCTAGCTTACGCACCTGTACTTGCAAATTCACTCAATTTTAAATTTTTCTTATTTGATATCATTCACCCTCGGTTCGCGCCAATTGGAGGAAAGAAAAAGCGTGGCATGGTGATGGTAAATTAAAGGAATTTTCTATAGGGGAAACAAATCCTTCATCAAGCTACTTTTTGTCTTTTTCAACGCCTGGATTATTATCCTTACTTAACAGTATTTGAAGTAATAAAATGGTGTTAACTTGCAACAAAGTGAAACATATTATGCGAAAAGCCATCGCATTAAATACAATATAATTTATCACCGTAAAATAAACGTCAAGCAAATTTTATTTATTGCGCGCTACAGGTGTCATTTTAAACTTATCATTTTGTTGGTCTCTAGACGCCAATATATTAAGCTTTTATGTGATAAACAACCCCATTTCGAATAATAATTGCTTGTCCGATCATCATTACCCCATTTTATACTTTATGTAGAGATAACTAACATTGTAAGAGGCACCTTTAAAGGGCAAAAAATCTTGAAATAAGCCTTATAAATGAAAACGGGCATGTTTCACTTCAGTTTAAATCAATCCATAACAACAAAATTATCAACAAGTAATCTTAATTTCGAATTTTTCCCAAATTGTTGCACTTTTAACCTGCTTTCACACAAAATTATGAAATCCTAAAATAAATGGTACGCCTTAATCGTTGTATTGTGGCCTTCATATTTTAGAACTACTTCCATAAGAGGGTGGTACTTTTTTTAAATGAAAATACAAAATCGAATTCAATTTCCTTTCGGGTCTTAAACAATATCAAAATATAGGAAAATGAATTGAAATCTAAATGAAATTGGTAGTTAAAATTCATAAGATTATTTATCTTCAATTGTTATCAAATGGAAAAATAATTAAAAAATTTGCATACACTCCCTAGATATGGAAATATTATTTCAGTAGAGCAAAGTAAAACAATAGCATTTTTGCATTCGTCATACTGATAGCCATTGATTTTTCTGCCGCACTTGCAAATTCCTGTTACACAATTACATTTTCCTTTAAAAGAATATAATTTTTTTATGATATATGGGACATGCCTCGACATGTTGCAAAAACAAATAACACGAAATGCAAATAGTAACTTGGCTTGTG
>JAEQML010083015.1:0-10625 GCA_016904865.1 Pissodes strobi | reverse complement strand
CTTGTCACGTCACCGTGTGCCGCGCGCCCATAACTCGAGCATGCCGCGTGTTCTGTGTCTCTTGTCTTTTATTCCCATATAAATGCGCCCAGTAGTATTTTCAATGCTAAAAATTTTTGACCTTTAATCAACTACAATAAATTAAATGTGTACTACGGTACCACACAGTGTAGGTCACCTAAAATTTATACCTAACAGTAGTCATTTGATACAAACCAAAGATGGTAATACCTGCGGTATAATATTTTTTGACAACTGAATAAATTTTAGTAAGTAAGTCAGCTTATCACTGACTGACGGCAAGAGAAAGCTAGTTAAAAAAATAAGGTTGCGAAAGCAAAACTGAGTCAATTAAGAGAACGGTAGACAAATATGCCAATTAATCGGGAAACTGACTGAATAAATTTTAAATAAAATAAACATACGTTAGCCAACCCTAGTACGTAAAGTGTGGTAAAGTAATATCACCTGTTAAACAATAAGCAGCTAGCAATAGTCATGGATTAGGATAAACGAAATATAACTACAAATGATTATAAGTTATAAAATAAGAAAGCAATAAAGATAATACTAAAGAAGTTATCAGTAACCAAACCAAGTAAGTAAATAAACGTAAACTTCAAGTACCTGCTTACTAAACCACCCACCAACCCAGTACATGATCATGCGCTGTTCACATCTTTGGTGCCCTTTAGGACGTAATACTAATTATCATCTGGTTACAAATTAGAAAAACAATCGTGGAAAATAACAACAAAGAAATGGTAAAGGGCTATTGAAGTTAGTTTTCGGTAAAATAAAACTAATAATCTAATATTACGGATTCAATTATAAAAAAACCAAGGCAAACGAATGGTTCGAATAGTTCGAAACATTGACCGATATAGAGAAATACATACATTTAATGTAATGATGTAGGTAATAGAAATAAATTTATATAGATAGATATACAAAAAACTAGCTAATCAATTGTGTCGTAAATTTTTACTTAAATGTTCAGATATTAATAAAATAGCAATTATTTTTGCGAAAGCTTAAAAACGGTATAAAAAGAGAATAACGTTCAGGAGTTCAAGACGATTAACCTGTTATAAATTAACCGAATAATTAAATATTTGTTTTAAAAAAATTAATTTTCTCACGGTCTGATCCATTGAGCGAATCCAGGACTCTCCAGGTAGGAAATGGTTACAATGCAAGGGACTCCTTAGATCCAAGTAGGTAGGAAGGTAGTAAAGCAAAAAAACTTCCTCTGTCGAAGGGAAGAGAGACGGAAGGTCTTCGGACTCCTCACATAGCCAGGAAAGAAACTGCCTCGGAATATAACCCTGTTAAACATCAACATAATCAAGGCTTTGCTTAAAACGTGAGGCAAAGAGCATTTGCCGACAGATCAGATAAAATATAATACCAAATAAATTAATCAGAAAAAAAAGATATCAATATTTTACCTGTGAAGGGTTTGTTATCCGCTTAATTTCGAAATCGGCTAGGCTGCCTCGAAAAAAGAAGAGAAAAGCGTCTGTAAAGGGGATTAAAACGGCATTAGGAACTATTCTCGTGGGATGAAATTCATATAAGATGGCGTTACTAAAAAAAAACAAAATCAACTCACCTGACAAAATCTCATTAAGTATCGAGTTCCAGGCACCAAACAAACAATGAACCAAAGGTAAAGCCTGAAGCTCAGAAATGGATCGAGGAAAATCCCACAAGGGTAAAATCAATCAAAAACTTCCACCACGACACGGGATCTGGATAGTTTGTAACACCGCAGACATGAGGCCGAGATTCGCCTCTAGTAATGCCTGTCAGACAGACACGCAGACGGCAAGAGCGCGCCCATTCTTCGTACAAATGGAATCACGTAAGACATCGCTTTACAAGGACTCCTTTTTATTGCGCATTGCATCACTGCATTACTGTGGAACTCACTCCCAAGACATCTTGCTAGGGAGTGGATGTTGCTTCTCACTCCACCACAAACAAGGACATAACACTTGGATTATGTCGTAGAACCGCGTAACTGATTCTGGTTAAATGTTCGAAGGACCACAGCCATAGGCTGAATTTATTATCTCAGGAAAAGTTACATTAACCCACATTAAACACAAAAGTCCAACTTTGATTAATTTTAATATTAATTAATAAAAACGAAACGTCTATGTACAAAAGAAAATTTAAGTATTGGTATGAGCTAGTCAAATGGTTGTACTTAAATCTACTATTAGTCCGACACACTTAGTGTCAAATGTCCACACCAATCCGTTAAAAACTAAATTAATACCTTAAATTAATCACTAATCAGTCTGATCACTACGCGTTTCTTTTCTCACTTCTTACTAACTATAACAACCAATCATCTAGAGAACTGCTTGTAAGTGGTCAAATACACTTTGGCTTCCAAAACTTCTTCCAACTTTCGCGATAATATTTAAGAAAAAACCGAGCGATACAAGAAGGGCAGAGAGAACTTCAACAGAGTAATTTAGGGCTTCACTTGCAACTTTCCCGATAACATTTAAGTAGAAACAGAGCAATACAAAAAGGGCAGATAAACCTTCAACAGAGTAATTTAGAGCTTCAGAGATGCGACTTTAGTGCGTAATATCAGAGCAGAGCAAAAAAAGTCTGAAAGGCCATTTTGTTTTTATCGCAATATTAAAATAAGGCAGAGCAACTACAGGCTCGAAAGCCCGTGGACCTTACGTGACTTCGACTAACTTCTGACTAACTTAATATTTTTGGTTGTTTTCCTCTTCCCACGCACTTCTTTCGAATAGATAAAGAACCATTAACACATCAACACATTATAGAGATTAAAAAATGCAACTAAACAGAAACAGCCTGAAATTCGAGCACGGTCAAAATGACCTGCCAAGCTCCAGATAAGCGTTAATAAATAAGAGTTTTTATAGCTTTCATAATACTCCAGAATGTTTTAAGGGCAAAATAATATTAATATTTTCAAAAAGCATTAAGAAATAAATCACAACACATCTGTTTCCCCCTAATTACAACCTACAGCTATTCAAGAATCTAGCCAATCAACGCGCGCACACCGCTCGTTGAGTACCATAGGATCGATCTCCCTTTAGTGTGTGTGCCGCTGCCATAAACAAAAGTTGAAGCAAATATTTACAAACTATATATTTTAAAATCAGGAGAAAAATGTCTATTATTCCATTGTAAAAAGTATGGGGAATTTCGTTTATAATGAAATTGATGCTTATTTGTTAACTTCCCGACTTCCTTTGTATGTTTTTGACAAATCCTCACGGTTCGAATAAAACCCTAAAACATTTGCATTTAAAGTTTTTTCTGTCTCTAAAGGATTTCGCGCCAGTTAGGGGGTTAAATATAAACTAGAACTCTGCAGAAGAAGGGGAAAAATATAAAGTAATCAAACCATAAAGTGGAATTATTTAAAATAAACATTTCTGATATAGGTAAGTTAAACTTTTATTTATTTTAAACAAGAGTTCTTTCTTGATAATTTTAAATATTATGGATAAACTGTTCAGGGTTTTTTGCCGATAAGTTTGTGTTCCATATTACTCACTGTTTCAGCTAAGTGTAAATAATTTTCAGTATGGAAAATCCCATTTTTATATTTTTCAAACCAGCAAATCCCACTTAAAAATTGGCGGCGCCCAATTTAATTTACTCATAAACCTACTTTTTACTAAAACAAAAATTTCGTGGAAATCGATTGTAAAATAGTTTTCCATTTGTTAACCAAACCTGAGCATATACTGTGATTTATAATGTACAGTGTGTATTTAAATATCCTTAAGCAGCTCGCTCGTATTGTGACTAAAAAAACTCTGTTCAATCAGAAAAACGTGCGGTTTTTCATGTTATATTTTAGTTTAACTTATGTGTGCTTTCAATACGAGACTTACATTATAATCGCGGATCTCAGCCACAAGTTAGTTATCTTTCAGCCATGGCATGTATGTCTCCAGGAGTTTCCAGCCCTTAGATTCGGCAGGCAGTTCTCTAAAAATTTTAGTCCCTACTCCGCCGGCTTTTTAACCTGGTTTATGGCAAAACCTTAGTTGCCAGTGTCACCATGATCTATTGACAAGTAAGTGTGTAACTGCAGCAATTGCTCCGATTTGTTATCCCATAAAATTCGACCTTCATAACATACCTTTTCCACATGTCATGATTCCAGCGATAAACTAAAGTTGTATTGTGGTAGATTAATGAACTCCTCCCATCGGTGATCATCACAGAATAGCCAGTGAACTCTGCACTGCGCTATGACACAATTTTCTACTTTTATCTCCATCCAAGCGTCATTTGTTTTTATTAGTGTATGTCGTTTTTCTTCTTGATATGAATCTAATAATTTTCCCAAAGGATATTTTGATGTAGTTTACTATGCATACTATTCTAGTCATTTTTAGTAATTAAATATGGCTCAATGCTGTAGGTGGCATTCATTAAGGACGTAAGACAGACAGATTTGTAATAATTGTGTCATCTGAATGAACTATTTATATGTTATCAATTAGTACGGAAGTGAATTGTGCGAAATTTATCAGAATTTTTGACGGTATGTGGAGGACAAGCCTTTTCTTGATAAGCTCTTGAATTATTTTGTTAAAATAATTTTATTCATCATTAACAAAACGCAATGCTCATTATTTTTGGCCAATTTATAATTGCTCCATTACACAAATCAAATAAACAAAGCTAAATCCTGAAATCATATTCTTTGGGTTGTACTATGGAAAAGAATATTAATGAAAAGGAAAAAAACAGTAAAATTTTTTATGCGAGTAGTTACAAGGTTTTTGTAATCCCAAATCATGTTGTAGCCGATTGGTGCGACAAAATTATGTTTGCGTTTTACTCCACTTCACATGTGCGCTTTTTGGAAAATAGATCCGCTTCGGCTCTGGCCCCAGAGTGTAAATAGCTCAAGTGTTAATTTAGTGACCCCAACGAAGCTGAAAACCCTAAAAGAAACTGGAAAACGGTCGACGTTTCGAGAAACAAATCTGCCCCCGTTGTCAAGGACGAAAAATCTAAAAATGGAAAAGGTTAATAAATGCAACTGAAACAGTACAAAGCTCGTGCACTTCGTCAAGTTTTGAATTGACTTTGACAAGATGACAATAATAATATCACATCGTTTAATTACTGGGTACTGCTCTTTTGGGTTAGTATGATATTGAGGTGTTATTATGTAAAACATTGATGCGTTTTTGGGGTGCTACATTTGTACAATTTGGTATTATGTGTTTAGGAAGAATTCGATGATTTTAATTTAAAAGTTTAGCTAAATTTTAAGTGTCCCTTATCTGTAAGGGTGGTGAGCGGACTGGGACATAGGGATGACTGACGGAATGTCTTTGTTCGGATGGGTTTTTTGACTGTGCCATCTTTGTACATGTTGCAGCGTCTTGTCTATGTTAAGGGCAACACCGATCAGTATCAGACTCATGACGACATACACGAACACAACACAAGGAATAGGCAAGACCTGGTCCCTGCATACTGGCGTCTAAGGAGGTGTCAGGATGGTACGGGATATTGGGCAATAAAACTTTACAATGCCTTGCGCGTTTTATACATTTAATGAATATTTTAATTCAAATTTTAATGTGTTGTGATTTTTAAGTCTCGTCGACAGTTTTTAACTATAGGTATTTAGATTTAAGTTTTATGAAATTAGTTTTTAGGATGTTCATAAAA
Source organism: Pissodes strobi (assembly GCA_016904865.1). Classification (NCBI taxonomy): domain Eukaryota; kingdom Metazoa; phylum Arthropoda; class Insecta; order Coleoptera; family Curculionidae; genus Pissodes; species Pissodes strobi. Next base: position 4,916 of record JAEQML010083015.1, on the reverse strand, counting down.
TTTTACTTACCTTCAATTAGTTTTAGTTTAATGTTACTGTAATTTGTGACTATTTTAGAACACTTTTTTTGTGTACTTAGATGTATTGACGTATGTAACACTTGTGACTGGCATGAATAAACTATTTGTATTTGTATTAGTACCAGCTTCAGCTCTTAGCAAAGGCAACCAGGTGTGCATCTTAGTTAATAATATTAAAGCACTTTCTTTAATTTTACGTTTTTTAGATAATGGTTACTTGAAGTGGTCCATTATATTCTGTGATTGTTATCAAATGCATGTTGTGATTGTGGAATTGTGTATTTTTAGCATAGGTTTGGTATTTCTTTATAGGTTTTGATAATGGTCTACAGGTTTCACCAATGTACAATTTGTTGGGATCTTATAAATAACATTTTTTGTAATTTCATTTTTATTGAGTGGTTTTGTTTTTGTTGGTTTAGATCTAAGAGTCTTTTCCGTTTAGAAAATAGTTCTAATGTAAATTTTTTTACTTACTCGTTTTATTTTGTCTGATAAACCAGGAATATAAGGAATAAAGAGGTTGGTAATAGGTCTATTTTGATTTTGTTTAATATTTCTTTGTTCAAACTCTATAAAACATTTTTGAATGAACTTAGTAGGATATTTACTATTAATCAAAACACTGCGTAAAAATTATTTTTCTACGTTGAAATTTTTATTAATACAAATTATTTTCATTCGATCATATAAACCTTTTGCGACCCCCTTTTAACAATTTTTTTGATTTAAAATTTAGATATATCTTTATATGTGTACATTTTCTGTATATTTTTGTTTGGAAACTATTCAGGTCCTTTTTTATAAGAATGTCAAGGAATTGAACTATAGGTTATTTCGTGTTAACATGATTTAGAAAATCGTTAAGAAAATGTTCGTTATATGAATAAATTAAAAAAATGGCATAATGCCACCAAATTAAGGGATTATATTGATAATTTTCAACAAAACTTAATTCAAAATTTTCCATACAAATATTACTTAATAAAGGTGGTAGTGGAGAACCCATAGCCATACCATTGTTTTGTTGGTAGTACTTGTTATTATATCGAAAATATGTAGTTTTTACGCATAAAGTAAGCAATTCTAGTATGGTGTGAATATTAAGTATTTTTACGTTGATCAGGGCTAATATAATTTTCTAATTTGTTTCTTGCAATATTTATAGTTTTATCAACGGGCACGTTTGTAAAAAGACAAACAACATCAAGAGCATCAAGACGAATTTAGAATTAGAACTAAAATTACACTAGAAAACCCATTTAAAATTAAAAACTTAACATACACAGAACAAGAGCATTACAATCATTAAAAAGAGGTATTAAAATTCTTCCAGCCGATAAAGGCAATTCAACCGTAATAATGAATTGCATTACTTACGATGAAAAGCGAATTTCTATTCCATGTACGAGCAACTAAAAATCTTGTTTAAGACTTATAGTGAGTGAGCGGTCTTCAATATGTTTGTATCCTGATACAATAGGTTAGTGATGGTTTTAATAGGATATAATAATTACTAGGGCTCTCTAGCTTCACTGCTCATATTTACCGATGTGCATAGGCTAGCCATTTAGGAAGCAGGCAGACGGCTGTACCCGATGCCGATGGGGAGGCTAGGTGTCGGACAGCCATGTCTTAAAATTGTTCTGCCGAAACCTTTATAGCTTCATCTACCTTATTTTTATATAATTTTTTATCACTTAAGAGTCGATTTCCAAAGAAAATTTTTTCTCAATAGTATTTTTATTTAAGATCACTTAAGATATCGCATGAAAATGAAAACTTCTATTTTAAAAAACAGCAATTTTACCGATGTCAAAAATATATCCTGTGCAAACACCTGTTATCACACACTTGCCAAAATCACGTTCACGCATCAGCGGCAATAACCATGTCGTTTATAGTATATTATTATAATATTATCATTTTCATTACTGCTTCTGTGTTGATTTATAATTTTTGAAAATACTGTTGAAAATCACTGTATATTTAGAGATATTTTACCCAAAATTATATTCAAAATTTAAGAAAAATTAAGTTTTTAGATAAATTTAAATGTATTTAATTGTACCTTATAACGTTTAATTGATAGTTTGTTGTTCATAAAAACCAATTGTTTCACTCTAATTCATTTTACAAGATTATTTAAATAACTATCACAAAAATTGCATCACAGATGCAGATGTGTTGAGAATTAATGGCTAATCGCTATTTCTTTCCTAAGAGCGTATTGTGCCATAATATCTCCGTACGCCTGTGAACTGAGAGAAATTTAGATAAATTATTTCGATTAATTTTTAGTTCATAAATCAGTTCCTAATTTTAGATAAATGTATCCTTTTTTAATAATTTCTGATTGCATTAGAAAAGTCCAAAATCTGATTCCGCATCTGTTTACTTTGCATATTTCCCTCATGTATAAAAAATCCTATTAGAGGAGTGCAATTATCGGAAAATTACAGCGATAATTGCACTGTAGAAACCGAAAGAGCACGGCGATAATTGCATCGTACGAATCTATGGTAATTCCATTGTAAACTTACGATGACAGCGACAATTTATAAAACGTCAAAGTAAAGTCAAAATATATTATTAAAAATGTCTCGTTTCGGATTAAAAAAAATCGTATTTTTGCGTCTCTTTATTTTGTTTACAGTTGCATGTACGTTTATAAAAAAATAATAATGTATTTTTTAAAACCAAGTCCTTATTCGGGAAATATTGCCCCGAATTACACTCGTGCACCAAAATAACCAGATAATTTTGCATTCGAGCTTGTTGTCTTAGAAAAACTGCATTCGGTCATTTTCATATTTTGGAAAAGGAGCCCTCCACCTTCGGTGTCGGGCTCTTTCTCCAAGATATGAAAATAAATTCATGCAGTTTTTAGACAACACGCTGTCATCCAAATTATCGGTAATTTTGATGCACTTGTGCAATTACTTCCGATAATGCATCTATTAATTAATTCATGCATCGCCGGCAGTTTTAGTTATTTTTCCAATTTATTTTTTAGTGATATTGCATAACACTTATGGCTCTTTAATAAATTCTCCTCTCATATGGATATGTTTTAACAAGTACCGTGCACTCAAGTTTGACGCCGCCGTAAGACTCTTATTGTCTGTTAAAAATTTTGATTAATCTTCTAAAATAAGCATTATCATCCATATCATCAATAAGTTTTTTAATGGTTATTTAAATAATCTTGGTAATATGTGAATTAAAATAAAGTGAACCAATTGGTTTTTGTGAACAACAAATTATTAACTAAACCTTATAAGATAGAGTTAAATAAATTTAAATTAACCTTAGTAGTTAGTTTTTTAATTATTTTGAATATAACTTTGGGTAACATCTCTCTAAACAAACAGTGATTTCCAAGAGTATTTTCAAAAATTATAAATCAACACAGAAGCAGTAATGAAAAAGATAATATTATAATAATATACTATGGATATTGCCGATGATACGTCTTTGCACAGAAGCCTAATATCTCGAGTTTATTATTTTCGGTTTGCACAGGGTATAATTTTGACAGTAATATACGATATCGGTAAAATCGCTGTATTTTTTAATTACAAATTTTCATGCGATATCTTAAGTTATCTTAAATGAAAATAATATTGAGAAAAAATGTTCTTTGGAAATCGACTTATATGTGATAAAAAAAAAATAATATAAAAATAAGGTAGATGAAGCTATAATAAAAGTTCCGTCATAACCATTTTAAGGCATGGCTTTCCGGCGCCTAGCCTTCTCATCGGACTCAGCTGTCTGCTTCCTTCCAAACGTCTAACATTTAAGTTTGGATCAGTTTAATTAGGATTGGGATATTAGGATTAAAGAACACAAAAAATCGATTTTACATAATATTAAAAACTCTGACTTAGCAAAACATTGTATAGAAAATAACCATTTTATAGATACGAATAATGTCAACCGAAACAAAAAGAAAAAGGCTAAACCTTTTGGAGTACCTAGAAATCCAAAAGTCACAAAAACAGACGTTTTGAATACCAACGACCAATTGACCTGCTCTTTAAACACCTGCATAATTGACAGTGCAATAAAAACAAAATACCGTCAGGCGGTTTAGTAGGGTATAACAATTTAGATTTTAGTATTCAACTACTCTTGATAAAGGCCTCATCAAACATCAAGTCGAAACATATGTAGAGAAAATATCTCATTAAATTATTTTGAAATATCTAAACGCAGTATACTAATTACCCTTAGTATTATTATTTAAGAGTCCGTATTTTATCCTGCATGAGATGCATTCTTTATGATATTGTAAAACTAGTAAAATTGGGTCTGTAAGATCTGATATTGCGATAAAATAGTAAGACATCTTATGGGGTCATGAATAGCATGTGCATTTATAAAATTAATATATATTATAATACAAATGTGTTAGGTAGATCTTTAACGCACTGCACATGATATTTGCAAACTGAACTGAATGTGAAATTTGTAAATCATGCATGTGCGTAAAGACACCTACCCCTGTACCAAGAATAATAAACTAGAGAAGGATGGTTACATCAAACGGATTTTTTCATTGGGAGCTGCTCTGTCGTGACGTAGCCACGCGACGGAGTTGGCGCGCAAACTTTAAAATACACATGGCTAAGACGTACGGGCAAGACTATTTTTCTTGTTCAGAGGTTTTAAAAATGTGTTTTAACTAAAAATTTTAAATTGATAATAAAATTAAACTATTTCTATGAAATTACTGTGTTTTTTTCGTTGAACATTAATTAGTTAAAAATTTCTTTTATTCTACAAACAAGTATATTTGTATCTATATACATGTTTACTGATATTTAAAATAGTAATTTTCTTGTTACACTCAGAATTCGACATTCTATTCCCAAATTATGGAAAAAAAA
>JAEQML010083014.1:0-10626 GCA_016904865.1 Pissodes strobi | reverse complement strand
CAAAAATTAAAGTAAGTTAAAACTAACCAAAACGAAAGGAATTTAAGCGACTAACCAAAAATATTAAATTTGCTTATAACGTATAGGAACCGATTCAAATGACTAAAATAAATTGGAACTAACTGAAAGTAACCGAAAGTTGATTGAATGACAAACCGAAAGTAACTAATAGCACAAAAACGGACTAAAACGTATCGGAACAGATTAAAAATGTTAAAGTAAATTAAAACTAACCTAAATTAACCGAATATTGGCAAGTAACCAAAGACATTAAAATTGGTTATAACGTATCGGAACCGGTTCCAATGACTAAAATAAATTGAAACTAACTGAAATTAACCGAAAGTCGATTGAACGAAAGTAAGTTAAAACTAACCCAAATTAGTCGAATTTTGGCGACTAACCGAAAGTAATCAAATACTTTAAAATTGGTTATAACGTATCGGACCGGTTCCAATGACTAAAATAAATTGAAACTAACTGAAATTAACCGAAAGTCGATTGAACGACCAACCAAAAGTAACCAAAAGCACCAAAAGGTCTGAAACATATCGTAACAGATTAAAATTATTAAAGTAAGTTGAAACTAACCCAAATTAACCGAATTTTGGCGACTAACCTAAATTAATTAAAAACATTTAAATTGGTTATAACGTATCCGAACCGATTCAAATTAGTAAACTAAATTAAAACTAACTGCAATTAACCGAAAGTCGATTGAACGACTAACCAAAACTACTAAACAGATTAAAAATATTAAATTAAGTTGAAACTAACCAAAATTAAGCGAATTTTGACGACTAACTTGAATTAATTCAATAACTAAAATAAATTGAAAGTAACCAAAATTTGATTGAAAGACTAACCAAAACAAACCAAAAATAACTAAAAGTACCAAAACGGGCTAAAACGTATCGGAATAGTTTAAAAATAATATTAAGTAAGTTAAAACTAACCCATATCAATTCAATTTTGGCGACTATCCTAAACACTAAAATTGGTAATAACGTATCGGAACCGAAAGTAATCGATAGTTGATTGAACGACCCAGTTTTGGCGGCTAACCAAAAATATTAAAAGTGGTTATAATGTATCGGAACCGGGTCCAAATGACTAAAATAAATTAAAACTAAACGAAAGCTGATTGAACTAACCCAAACTAAAAGCACCAAAACGGACTAAAACGTATCATAATAGGTTACAAAATTTAAAGTGCCCAAAAATAATCGAAAATTAATAATATGGAGACATTCATAAAATATATACGAAGGGTACAGGGGAAAAACGATCTAAGCGCCATTTCCATAGGAAACTTTTATTATTCATTTCACAGAAAATTTTATTCTTGATAAAAGTTGGTGCTTGGAAAAAAACTAATTTTGATAATGTTAAATTAAGACTAAGTATTACAGGGTACTTAAAAAGTACAAAAATGGTGGTTAAAAAAACAAAAACTTAGGAATATCGGAAAAGCTTCTACTGGAAAAATAAAGCTCCTATTAACGTAAAAATAAAAGTCAAATACCATTTTTTCCAAAAGTGCATCGTTGCTGAAAAAAATAAGGACAAAATAAAGAAAAAGAGGTTTTTTTCAGTAATTGAAATGGATTTTCTCCGGAACGGTGCGGTGCACTTTTGGAAAAAATGGTATTTGACTTTTATTTTTATCTTAATACAAGCTTTATTTTTCTGTAGAAGGTTTTCTGATATTCCAAAGTTTTTGATTTTTTAACCATCATTTTTGTATTTATTGAGTACCCTGTATAACTTATCTTTAATTTAGCATTGTCAAAATTATTTTTTTTTCAAACACCAACTTTTATCAAAAATAAAATTTTCTGTGAAGTCAATAATAAAAAAGTTTCCTATGGAAATGGCGCTTGAATCATTTTTCCCCTGTACCCTTCATATGTATACACATTTTATAGAAATAACATGTTTTTAATTTTTTTATTAGTCTTACAACCATTTCATCATTTAGCCATGTTGATTTCAGTTTGACAATATAATTGAATTATATTTCAATATAAAAGGTCTCAAAAGAGCGGGACATATTTTCCGATTTTTGAATTCTTCTAAAAATTCTAGATAAATTTCATGTAGCATGTCGACCAGCCTCCTTTCCATTTAAAGAATTTGATCTGTTTAACTTAGCGCGGAACGATTTGCATCTTCTTATCTTAGTTATTTAGTAATTATCTAGATATACGAAATTTTCGGTTTGGTGGGGAGTATTTTCCAGGTTGTGGTTATGTGGAAGATAAGAAAGTGCAAAACATTTCGTTTGACAATAAACAGTTCGTATTCTACCATAAAGGCGAAAGTCTCAAAAACATTGTTTTTGCTGGTTGTTTTTGGTAAAAGTCGATCGTTATCCACATATATCCATTATTTCAGATTTGATTAGCACCCTGATATCATTTTGATTCGCTGTACTTTTTTTGGTTTTAAAGATACCAAGGTAAACAAAAAAGCAAAATGTAGGGTTGGTAGCCAAGTTTTTTCTAGATTACATATAAAACAAACACCAATAATTTTCTGACATAATAGCCTACTTTATATATTTTTTAAATAGAACACCCTGTATATTACTACATTTTTGGACTCTCTAGTGAAATCAAAACACATGTCGTGTATAATATCCTATACCTATCTTCAGCTGTTTACGAAATATTGACAGTTGAAAGTCGGGCATTTTGACAGGCTCTAAACCGCACGAGATCAAAGAAAACGGTTTGCACATCTCTATCTTAGGTTTTCATAAGCTATCGAATGACAGTGGCTTTCAATTTAACCGGAGGTTTAAAAGTTCCGGTCAATTTTGTTCGCGGGTTAAATTAAAAGTTACTGTCATTTGATAGCTCATAAAAACCTAAGACAGGAATATGCAAACCGTTTTCTTTGCTCTCATGCGGTTTAGATTTTAAAGCCTATCAAAATGTCAAAATAGACGACTTTCAACTGTCAATATTTCGTAAACACCTAAAGGAAGATAGGTATAAGATATTATACCCGCACGAAATGTGTTTAGACTTCTCTAGAGATTCCAAAAATGTAGTAATATGCAGGGTGTTCCATTTAAAAAAAATATAGAGTAGGCTGATATGTCAGAAAATCGTTAGTGTTTTATTTTATATGTAACGTAGAAAAAAATTTGGCTACCAACCCTACATTTTGCTTTTTTGTTTAACTTGATATCTTTAAAAACAAAAAAGTTACAGCGAATCAAAATGTTATCAAGATGAATTGAACGCACGGTACAGGTTGCTCCGATTTAGCGTAATTGTGTACTTCATGCATAAACTAGTTCGTGAACTATAACCAGATCAAAAATTTACTTTCATTTCACCATCTTGACAATATTTTTATCTAGTGAATAAAATGAAAAAGCTGTTACGAAAAAATATGCAAAATCGTACATAATACGTTTATAAAATTGTGCAGGTTGCTAAGAATCTATATAAAACAAAATTATGTACTTATATAAGATAATTTTTTAGCTTAGAAGAGAACAACTAGATAAATCAAATTTTTCAAAATTATTATTGCAGATCTTCACAAGTTCGTCTAAAACCGTAACTATTTGTGCAAAATAAAATCTCATATAAAAAAACTTTTGTTGTGTATAGATCTTGTTGATATTTAAAGATTAACTTGGAGCTTATGTTCTATTATAGTTCAAGAATGCTGTACTTACTACAAGTAATCTACATTCGCCAATCTTAATTTCACTTCAAAAGACATTTTTAACTATTTCTTTCAGGTGTAATGTTTAAATGAATATCCGGCTCTCTTTATGCAGCTTTTTGGATCGAAAAAATGGTTATTCTCTACTCGAAATAAACAGTATTTTATAAATCATATATTTTGTGATGAAAGTTTAAATAAAATAATAGGGGAGAGTAACAATTTTAGTATATAACGTCCCAAAAAATTTTAGTACGGCTCACTTCACTAATGATTGCCGGCGGGTTGACGTCAAGTTAGATTTATTTATTTCCTCCCCACTACATAGTGATAAAGTTGGTCCTCGCTTCTCAAAGGTGCCGCGCTTAAGTGTCGCAGCTATAGTTTTCTTTAGGCTATGGTTATATGTCGCTTAGGATAACAACGGGCGGGAGTACGCCTACTCGGTTTTTTATTGTACTCTGCCCGAAACTCGAACATAATGGGTGGCATGAATAATACCAGAGTATAAACTCCGAGTATGTTCTCATGAGCATGAACATAAAGTATGAGTTTGTACTCAATTTCATATGAATAAAAATATTTCGATTTGATGAGATTCTGCTCCTAGTACATGGAGTAGATACTCGCTGTTTAATTTCAAAACTTGTCAGAGCCCATTTGATAGCAGGCGTTCGGCATATTCCCGCATTTCTAATAGTGCATTATCGAGGCAATCAATCAGCGTGCATTTATTTGTTGGTACAATGAGTAAAAGCAGTGAAGAAGAAAGTAATAAAAGTTGCGAATCCCAAATGGGATTTGTGCATATGTTACGTGATTTTCCCGTACTTTTGTCCAAGTCACAAACACCAGCTGTCCGACCACGGTATAAATTTGTACTCTGGTCCGACTATCAAAATCGAAAGCACTCAAAGCGATGAAAAAACAATGGGAGCTCGAGCTTAATTTCGGTTCACAAATAACGACAAGTCAAATGTACAAGAAAATTAACAACATGAAATCCAGACTCAAGAAAAAGACTGATATTAATAGAACTGGAAATAAGAAAATCGTTCTGCAGAATTGGGAAAAGATTTTGTTGGAAATCATGGTAGGCGACACAAATCCATTTCTTACAAATATTCCAGGTAATGTAATATTTACAAGTAACAATAGAAATAAGGCAGCCAAGCTATATTTAATCTACAAAGTTATCTAGAACCAAAAAATATATTTCCGCTAAAGCCGAGGTTACCTATTATAATTGCTTGCATATTCTTGATATTTTATTTTTTATTACTTGAATTTACACTTTCATTTTAGGAGCATTAACTGTCGGCGTACAACAAACACACACAACACAAGACAGTAGTCATGAAGATGCATCTTCTGTTTCTGAAACGTGTACCACAAATGATGAATCTGTTAGTGAAATTCATCCTCCTAAAAAAAAGAAACATAATAAAATTAGTCCTCTTGAAAAATATGAAACAAACGATACTAAACAACTTTCAAATGGAAATGAAGGAGGAAAAACTGAAGAGAGAGCTAAATCCAGATGTCAGGAACAATCTACTTCAAACAATAATAGTACTATCGTTGACGGTGAAAACCGAAAAACATACATTTATTTATAATATTTAAATCCTTTTTTTTAAACAGTCGCAAAATAAAACATGTAAGTAGTGAGAGAAAATGTTAACAATAAAAATCATAAATGCGTTGTTTTGTATTCCGACTTTTACTTACCTCAAGGTAGAGCAAGAATGATTTCTGCTAATGCAAACTCCTCCGTTGCTCGCTTTGTATAATATTATTGTCAACTTCATCTTGTACCGGGTACGGAACCGGAATATCTTGAACTGGGGGCTCCACTAGATCGAGCTCATCATTTAAATATTTTGCTACATTGTGTAACATAAAACAGCATATAACAAGTTTTGGAACTTTTCCGATCGACACCCGAACTTTATATTGAAGCATCGGAAATCGTTGCTTAAGTTGCCCAAAACATCTTTCAATTATCACACGCTCCTTTGTAAATAAGTTGGTATAAGCATGCTCTGCCGGAGTATGGATTTCTAAAGGGCACCATTAGCCACACCATATTCTTCATCCCCTAAAAGTAATTGAAACTCATTCCTTGCAATGTTGCAAATTTGTGAGTTGCTCCATATCCGTGAATCATAAACAGATCCTGGCCATGATGCGTCTACGCTTGTAAACCACTCATCTGCATTGCAAGTGGCTTGAACATTGATGCTATGATGTCCCTTGCGATTAATATATTCATCACCACGAAGAGGTGGTTTTTTAATTTTTATGTGGGTGCAATCGATCACACCCACGGCACATGGAAAAGTGTACTTTGTTTGCCATCTTTCTTTGGCTTCTATTACATCCGCCGGAGTGCGAGGGAATTTTATCCACCGTCCACATTTTTCTATCATCTGGTCAGCAACTTGCGTCACAACTTTAGAGACAGAAGTTTGGGTTAGTTTGGGTTAGTTCCTGTTTGAAACCCCGGATCACTTGCATATCTCAAAAATATTTTCATTTTATCAGGTGCTATACCTCCTCTTGTTTCTTCAGATTCTACACCCAAAAAGTTATTTGATAGCCACTCGACATTTTCTTTACTAAATCGATACAATGCTTTAAAGTCACGATCACACGTACTTCTTCTATGTTTATAATATTTTTTGAACGCAAATTAAGCACGAACTCAGCCATAGCTCTGCCACTGTCAAACTGAAGTCTGGTGACTATCAGACTCCAAAATTATGGAGTAGATTCTCATCCTAAAGAGCATAAACACATTTTTATTCATATCAAAAATGAGAATATACTCACAACAAATTGTACATAAGAGTACTTACTCAAGCGAACTATCTGCTTCTGGTTTTTATTCATACCACGTGGAGTATTTGCTTCAAATTTTTGAGTATAAACTAAATGCTCATTTTTATTCATAAGACCCAATATGTCAAGCTGACAGTCATTTGCAAATTTCAGAATAAGTATAGAGGAAAATGTGCACTTAATTTCAAAAAATGCGGCTGTAGAAAAAGTTCTGTATGTTTTTCGAGCGTAAAGTAAGACTGCCGTTTTCGAAAGATTACTACGGGCAGAAATTTTATCAAAAATGTGATCGCGTCAAACTGCCTTAATAAATTGTTATTTCGTCACTCGAAGCCATTTATATAGTTGTAGGTATGTGACATTGTTCACTACTTATTTCTAATTAAATTTACATACAACCTTTGTAATATTAGCGTGGCGGTTCTAAATTTGTTGCCTTTATTATGGGATGCTAAGAGGCTAGACAAAACTACAATTTGTGTCTCAAGTTTAAAAAGTTAAACTTCCTGCAGAAGGGAGCCAACCAATTATCGACGTAGAATATTAATTTATCATGCAATGTGATATGAATGAACTATACTTTAATCTCAATACTTAATGTAAACATCTACTTATAACCTTGTATTGTAAGATGGCGGCGAGTTCGGGTGTACCGTTAAAGTGTTCGAGCTGTTTAGACGAATTAAAACACGGCGAAGTGAATATTAAATGTAACGGAATGTGCAACATGTTGTATCACAAACACTGTACCAAACTATCACGAGAAAAAGTGAAAATTTTGCTGGAAACACCAAACTTTAAGTGGTTTTGTGATGAGTGTTATGAAAGTTCGTCAGCGATTTCATCAGTACTGATTGCGATGCAACACTCTTTGGATAAACTTACCAACATGGTGAGCAAACAAAATGATATAATTCACGAACAAAACATTAAAACTAATCAACTTGAAAAACATTTTCACTCTTTAACCCATAAAAATTAGGGAAATAAAAAAATTCCCCCATCGATACATCCAGCGACATCTAAAGACGCAAATACAAACAACGGTAAATCAGAAGATAGTACCCCGTTTTCTTCAAATGCTAGCGCTATCGGAGATAAAAATAAAAATGTTGACGAAAAAATATCAACAATAAGTGCATCGACCCGACAACAACAACAACTAAAAACCCAACAACAAAAAAATGTAAACACTCTTGACAATACAACTCCTGAAAAGGATGATTTTACATTAGTACGGGCAAAAAGGCGACGCAGATCGAATTATATACAGGGAACGAATACCACTAATGCACTTAAGGCTGTAGAAAGGAATGCATGGATATATATAACAAGGTTGGACCTACGAACCACTACAAAGCAAGTTGAAGAAACTCTGTCACCTATTTGCAAAGTTAAATGTGAAAAATTAAACTTAACTCACAAAAATACATGGAGCTCTTTTAAGATTTGTGCTCCATTCCAGTATAAAGATGCTATCATGGATGGAAACATCTGGCCAGTAGGTGCCTATCTTGGCCGATATTACTTTCCTAAAAAGGAAACTCTGACTGTACGTGACGACCCAGAAAGCGGGAATTTTTTAAACAGCACTATGATGAATCGAATAGATGCATAGTAATGCACCTTAACATACAAGGAGGACTCATCAACAAGAAGGAGTGCCTTGAAGAAATACTGGCATTGCACAATGTCGATTTCTTATGTATATCAGAACACCACCAATCTGATGACATAAGACATTTTAATCTTGAAAACTATAAGGTCTTCAATTATTTTTCAAGAACTCAGCTTAAGGGCGGAGGCGTTTGTATAATGGCTAAAAAGACAGTAAACCTGACTAGGGTAGTCTTCAATAATTCAAAGGAAAAGACTTTGGAAATGTGTGCCGCAAAACTACAGACAGACCAGCAGACGATTACGTTTGTCGCAGTTTACCGATCCCCAGACAGTGATATTGAAGCATTTATGGAGGAACTTGCAGTTATGATGGAAAATGTGTATGATCCAAGAAACAAACATATTCTGTGCGGAGATCTTAATATTAATCTTTTAGAGCCTAACAAAAAAACACAAAATTTAAAAAACTTATTTTTAGAATATAATATCACCGCCACCATATCAGAACCTACAAGAATTACTAATCACTCAAAAACTTGTATAGACAATATTTTTGTTGATTTTGCCGGTCTAAAAGCGCAAGTTATAGATTGCCACCACGCGTATCAGCTGTTCTACTTTGAAACAGAATTTACCCATTCCTCTACTGATGAGCGGCTGTTCAGAAAATTTAACCAGACTAACATTGAAAATTTTATAATCGAGATGTCTAATACTAACTGGAATAGCATAGTGTGTCACAATTTTACAGACGGAGATATTGATGCGAACTTCAATGCTTTTTATACGATCATTTTAAATGCTTTTGAGATTAGTTTTCCACTTGTTAAACCTTTAAGTACGAAAAAACCTAATCATAAAACATGGATTACAAACGAAATAAGACAACTTTCCCGTACGCTACAGGAAATGCACCAAATAAACAAAAGGATAAATAATCAATTTTATAATAATAGGTACAAAGAATTAAAATTATATTACAATAAAAAAATAAAAGTCACAAAAAAGACATTTAATGACAGTAGATTAAAGAATGCAATAAATATAAACAAAGAAAGCTGGTCGATAATTAGGGAAAACAGGAAATGTAGTCAAAGAAACTTAAATATTGCAAAAATAAATTCTGAACAAGGTCAAATCACCGATATCAGGGATATCTGTGAATCCTTTAATACATATTTTGTCAATTTTGCAAATAATAGCGACCCCCCTCAGAAAACATATACAAACACTATACCAATAGAAACAAACTCATTGTTCCTATACCCCACTACTCCTCAGGAAATAGAGGGGATAATCTCACGTCCTACTTGCCTTAAAAAATCATGCGGTATAGATGATATACCAGGTAACATTATTATTTCTATAAAGCACATCATTTCCCCTATACTATCGGACTTAATCAATTTGAGCTTTATACAGGGTAAGTACCCGAGCTTACTTAAAACTTCGAAGGTCATACCAATTTTTAAACACAAAGGCAGTATGCTCGACATGGAAAACTATCGCCCGGTAGCTCATCAATGCCATATAGCAAAAATTTTTGAATCTTGCTTTAATAAAAGACTTGCTAAATATCTGGAGGACAACTCATTGCTGTCAAAATGTCAAAACGGTTTTAGAGCTAATTTATCTACTAACACAGCACTAGACAGTGCTCTGCAACATATTTATAATTGTTTAAATGATAAGCAAGCAATACTAGGTCTTTTCTTTGATATGAGTCGTGCATTTGACACCGTCGATCAGGACTTACTTTTAAAAAAGCTTAATAATATGGGTATCAGAGGCCCAGCCAATTCATGGATTCGAACATACCTTTCAAATAGAAAGCAATGCGTCGTTGTTAACGGTGTGAAATCCGCGACTCAAGAGGTGTATCGGGGTACCCCTCAGGGCTCGTGTTTGTCCCCTACATTGTTTAATTGTTATATTAATGACCTGCCTAATAATGAAGTCCCGGGAAATCTGCTGTATTAAATGCGGATGACACAAACATCTTGGTTACCAGCGAATCAAAATCGGAGCTTACTGAAAAGTCAAATACATGTGTTGAATACGTAAACCATTGGTGCAAAGACAATGGCATTAAGCTAAATAAAGGTAAATCTGTGGCCATGCACTTTGTCACAAAAATACCACCGTTGACGCAAGCATGCTTCTAAAGGTCGAAGGACGCTCCATTGAAAATTTGGACTCAACTAAATTCCTGGGTCTACACTTAGATTCAAAATTAACTTGGAATTGTCACATAGAAAAAATTCTTCCAAAATTAAGCTCTTGCTCGTTTCTAATACAAAGCATAAGGGACACAGTATCACTAGATGTGTTAAGACTGGTCTATTTCGGTCTCTTCCAGTCGGTGCTTTCATATGGCATAATTCATTGGGGCCTAGGAGCTGACGCCAACAGAATATTTATAGCACAGAAACGCGTTGTCCGGTATATGGGGCGAGCAAAAACTAGACATTCATG
>JAEQML010083013.1:0-10626 GCA_016904865.1 Pissodes strobi | reverse complement strand
AAACTGTCATTGATCAGCTCCAGACTTTGTACTTTGGTGTTCTCCAGTCTGTGTGGTCGGAATTTAGCAATTGAAGAGAAGCATTTTCACTGCAGCAAATTTCTTACCAAGCTGCATCACAGATTGCCCAATACCACCAGAAAACAATGATGTTCCGGTAGAAATGCATGACACAAAAGAAAATTCAGCTTCATCATAGAAGTCGCTGTTCCGGAAGTAGTTGCTTTCAAAGCCATCACTGTGTCAAAGCCACTTTACCCAAAACTCTGGTTTCCGAAAAAGCAGCTACTTATTCAACGTCTGCCATAACCGTATTTTCACCAGAAGGTATTATTTTACAAAAGCTGGGGATTACAAAAGATGAAATAGCAGCTTCAAAATTACCAAAAGTAAAACGAGTTAAGAAGGAAGTATTTGGAAGTGAACCCGAAAAAAAAGAAACCATTCGAAGAAAAGCAGCTAAAAAGCAAAACTCATCGACGAAGAAATGTTAACTGAAGACGAAGAAGAAACATTCTGCATCATGTGCCATATACCTTACAGTTCCTCAATGGTAGACTGGTTGCAATGCGTCAGATGCAAATTCTGGGCTCATGAAAGTTGCACAGATGAGAACATTGGGAACCCATAATACGTATGTCAGAATTGTGATTCTGATGACGACTACTAGTCTCAATGACATTATCTTCTGAATTATCTTTTGTTTCATGATTTTAAAAATTATAAATAAATAAACCACTGTAACTTTTTATAAAATAATCGCATTTATTTTATTAGCGACAAGCTACCCCAGGTATTACGACAATATGCCCCGCAGTGGGGCAGCTTGTCTCACACCTAGAACGTCGCTGTTACAGGACTTCTTTTCTTGGAGCACTGCCTGGACTTTCGAGTAACGTCTTTCCCGAAAACTACAACCTACAGCGCTTCAAGTCGCATTCCAAGAGCAATTTTTAAATGCAGACTTGCAGCAAGCATCGTTTGGGCCCTGGCAGCGTGCTTAGTAGAGAAGTAGAAACGAAGCTCACCACCCACATTAAAAAAATAGAGAAAAGAGGCTTTGCAGCGTTTAGAAAGCAAGTACGCATAATGACCTATAATTTAGCCGAACATCTGGGAATTCAACATAAATTTAATCGGGGGCATGGTGAGTAAGGTAAATCGACAAAGATGTACCACCGTTTGAAAAACTTTCATTAAGTTCTTAATTTATATGAATTAACTCTGCATAAAGGTACAACGTAAACATACACTTTGGTGATCTATTTGGCATAGTTTCATTATTAATGTTATTTAACAAATAATTTTAAAATATGAAAAAGTCAAAATTTAAATTGACCCATCTCTCCTAGAAGGTATAGGAGAGAAAGACGGACCACCGACTATAGGAGAGATGTACCAGACACTAATTTAGTTATTTCTTCCTGTTTGACATAATGGGATGGCATTACAGAGTTGGCACATGTTGGTTAGAATCTAGAGCAGAGAATGCATCGCAACTGGTCCTCTTTTTACTTGTCTTCAAGAACCCGACGCACTGATTTCGAGGTTGTTTAATTTCTTCCCCGTTAGACGAATAATCCAGGATGCAACAATTTTTCTATAGATTTTGGTGATTTCTTTTTGGAGTTCTTCTTTCTTCAGCCATTTTGGCTGTTTTTGCTTCTTCTGGCGAACAGAAGTCATGATACTTGGTGTAGTTAGGTTAACGACTAGGTTGGCCCGAGCCCCTGAAGTAGTTTTCCAGGTGTTACCTCCTTTTCAGTAGGTTCTTCCACACTTTCCCGCTGCATTACTGTAGCGCATGGCTGTGGTGAGTCACGTTCGTAGGGGAGGGTTTGGGAACAAATTTCTTGCAAAGCAGTTTCTGTTGATACTTCTGTCAGGCCTCGAATTTGTCTCTTGGATGTATTGCAGCCTCATTTGTTGGCTGCATTAGAAAAATATATATCCTCATTCATGTCGCGGGCTCCAATGACCGTTGCTTGTTCCCAACGCGAGCGAGAAAATCAGATCGCTGCCATCAATGAGAATATGAACGCCGTCGTAGAATGAGGTGAGGAAAATAATGTCCAGTTTAACGCAGGAAAGTCTCAAACAGCTGTCTTCTCAAAATAAGTAAACACCGCATAACCTGACTTATCAATGACAGGACAAACACTGACTGTGGCATCATCCATAAGCTTGCTGGGCATCAACGTAGAAAACAACATGTCTTGGCGTAATCACATCACCAAAATCTCCAAGGCAGCAGCCTAAAGGTGGGTTTTTACGCTCATGCAATTTGCGCAAATTGACTTGCGCATGCTAACTTGCACAAGTAAATTGGTACATGAAAACTAAAATCGTTCACTTGCACAAGCCAAAAAGTTTGACTTGAGTAAAATCTGGCTGGCCAGATAATTTACTTGTGGTTGGCACAAATGCATGAACGTGTAAACGACAGTCAAACTTGACGCTTGCGTAGTGACAGCGAATTCTTGTCGAAACGGTTTTTTATAAGTAATAAGTATCTTGCCTTTGTGTGTGAATATGTCTACAAAAGAAAAAGAATTCATTATAGAATTTATTGAGTTGTACAAAACTTTTCCTTGTCTCTGGAAAGTGAAATCTAAAGAATACAGCGATAGAAATATTAAATCGCTAGCCTATGATATTCTCGTCAAAAAAATGCAGACTATAGACGAAAATGCAAACAGAGAAACCGTGGTGAAGAAAATAAATTCGATGAGAACAACATATAGAAAAGAATTGAAAAAGGTTGTTGCTTCTGAGAGCTCCGGTGCCGGCGCAGACGATATATATGTTCCACATTTATGGTACTATGAATTATTGAGCTTTCTACAGGACCAGGAAACTCCAAGAAGTACTTTATCGAATATGGACGAGGGGAACACATCGCAGGTAAACTGAGTCTCCTTAATTAATAATAATTATTATTTATAGGTTTATTTACTTTATACCAATGAATACATTATTGTTAATACTTGAAAAACTTTAGTTGCCTTGATATAGGTATTCTACCACGAAATTTACCTATATTATTTTTTTGTTAAATGTTCATTAGAAATCATGTTTTGTTGTCATATCACAGCACCAGAAGTATTGAAATAGTTTTCAAAAGCTTTCCTCACATCTTGTGCTTGGGTACTATGATGGCGATTGTGGCTGCCTGCAAGATCTAATAAATTTTCCGACTGTGTTCGAAGTCCCGGGGTGATGACACCATCTGATATGTCTTCAAAGTCAAATACGTCATTAGGTGTATAAGAATTTGCCGAATTTCTCCGCAGAAAATTGTGAAGCGCACAACAAGCCAAAATGACTTTGTCAATATTATCAACTTTTAAATTAATACATGTATGGAATACTCTAAAACGATTTGCTAGGATTCCAAAAGTATTTTCTATTATGCGTCTAGCTCGCGATAAACGATAGTTAAATATTCGTCTTTGGTAGCTAAGCTCTCTTTGATTATACGGCTTTAAGAAGTCATGTCTCATTGCGAAGGCTTCGTCTCCCACAAATACATAATTTAATGGGGGTTCACCCACTATAAGTACTGCAGGTTCTGGTAAATTTAGTTTATTCTCTATCAAATTCTGCATAAATCTGGTGTTGTCAATAACTCCCCCATCGGATACTCGACCGTTAGTTCCAACATCACAGTATATGAATTCATAATTAGCATTTGCAATTGCCATTAAAACAATACTGAACATTTTTTTATAGTTAAAATAGTATGAGCCACTTCCAGGAGACTGTAATTTGTACGTGCTTTCCGTCCACAGCGCCTAAACAATGTGGGAAATTCCATTTCTTTTGAAAATCTGCCGCAATATTCTTCCATTCGGCTGTAGTTTTCGGAAACTGAAAAAAAGTAAATTCACTGTTCATGACTATTTATTTAAGGTGTGTATTAACCAGCCAGGCGGTTTCTTGATTGTAGGTGATTTGTTGGGTTAGGGATCGAGGAAATCAAAAGTCAATACTTAAACAACAACGAATGTTGATTCTTAACTTTAATTTTCAATCCACTGCCATATTATATTTGTATGTCGCTAGTTGTTTTCAAGTTTTTGCGTATCCTAATCAGGTTTTAGTGTCCTGAAAAAGCAAGAGTATAGTTGCGAAACGTTGACTGTTTTGAATATTGAATTTTGATATCCTCGATCCCTACCCCAACAAATTACCTTACGATCAAGCTATTATTTATTTTATTCTTATGAATGCGGATGATTTGCTATATATCCATTCCTTGTTTCAGAACTCTGACACACAGGGACAGGAACAATCTGACCTTGATAATTCGTCCTAGCCAGCCACACCACAATCAGTTATATCTGAAGCAAGTACACCTCGCCCAGTATCACAGGCATCATCAAGAGCAGCAAAAAGGCGAAACGACAAATGCGATGACGTTCTGGAAATAATTAAGAAACGATTTACAGCTCCCCCAAATGTTGACGATAAGTTTACACTTATCGGAAAGACATGGGCCTCAAAGTTACGGGAACTTCCTCAAGACCAAGTGGTCCATGCAGAGAAAATTATAAATGATGTTTTTTATGAGGCACAATTTGGAAATCTAAATCGCAACTCTACCTTTCACATTCAACCGCAGCAAGGGTATGTACAACCAGGAGCATCATACCATCAGCAAATGCAGCCCGGGCCATCATATAATCAGCCCTCTTCACAATTAGTACGATCCTATCAGTCACAAATGCCTCTTTCACAAACAGATTCTTATTATCCACATACACAACAAATTTCACAATACACTGGACTACATCAAGGACAATCAGCCCAGTCAAGGAATACTCAATCACCTGGCAATCAACCTCGACAAGATAAATGTAGTAACTCGCGATCAGTTTCAGAATATTTATCCGGCTTTACTACTTTAGACTAAATATTTAATTGTTATAGTATACAGTTAATATTATACGTTGCACTTACTTTCAAATATTCTTGTTTTAATACATTGTAGATGGCAACACACGTTTCTGGAATCATATTGCTGAGGGCGGATTTGGAAATACAGGTGGAAAACTTCAGATCTTCATAGTTCCTCCCAGTTGCCAAAAACCTCAAAGTTGCGGATAATCGTTCATGTGGTGTAATAGACGTTTCATTACAGTATCCTGCCTTTTTATCAATGATAAAACTAAATTTAATAAATGCCTATGAGTTGCCTCGTCCATGCGCAGGTAATTACGAAAATCGTTTGGTTCATTAATTAATTCCTTAATTAAATTAATATGAGAGTACGTGGCTCTCTTTTCAATCCAACATTTTTGCAGTCTTCTTGATCTTATCTGTTTTTTCACTTTTAACTTTCTAATTAAGCAGACCCCAGCTACTGCTAATAATTCGTCTTCGTGGTCCATGATGTGTTTTTCAAATACTCACTGCTCGCACACGCGATATTCTATAAGGAGAAATCTCAACTTTACTTAATTTTTGACAAATTCGACTGATCGTGAAAACGAACTAAAGCAATTAAGCTGCATTTGCGCAAATTAGCATGCGCAAGTCAATTTGTGCAAATTGCATGAGCGTAAAAACCCACCTTAAAAGCTAGGAGCACTCTATAGAGCAAAAAAGTTGTATACCGTCAACCGGGGTTATATCGGATCGCAGGTCCTTTATCGGACGGTTTGATTATGTTTGAATTTACGCGCGTTACAGCTGTTGGATGACAGTTTGGTCACTAAACAAAAATATCCCTAGATTGGCCGATAACCAAACAATCGAATATACGTTTCGCGCTCATGTAAGAATCAATGTAAACTCAATAAAAAATAATTAATAAAATCACTTTTTGTGCTAAAATTAGGATAGCAAAATAGTCTCCTCTGACCTGAGAACACTGTGCATCATAGGTACATGGTACAATGGAATTAATAGTTGTTTTTAGCTTTATCAAGAACAATATAACCTCAACATTTACTTATCGTCTTTCCTTTTCGCAAAAAATCGTAATTAACATGACTACTGTAGCAAAATTCGGATATCCTTTTGAAAAGCAAGCAATCAAAGAGTTCGTGTGCCATTATTTAAACAGTAAAGGTGTAAATATGCAATGTTTCAATGATAGGCGTGTCGATGACTGGATTGAACACTTTATGCGGCGGCACAAGGAGTTATCACTCCGTAATTGTGAAAACATTAAACGAGTGAAATCACAGAAAATATGATTAAAGATTATTTTGAGCATTTGAACAAGACAGTCCAAGGGGTTCCACCTGAAAATATTGTTAATATAGATGAAACCAATTTAACAGATGATCCTGGTAAAAAACTAGTTTTTATTCCTCGCGGAGAAAAGCATCCACGGAGGATAATGGATTTTTCTAAAGCCTCAACGTCTGTTATGTTCGCTGCGGCTAGAGATGGCATCTGTTTACCCCCATATGTTGTGTATAAAAGTACAAACCTCTACCCAGATTGGATAGAAGGTGGTCCCGAAAACACGCAATATAACAGAACTCAAAGCGGATGGTTTGACACTCAGTGTTTCGAGGACTGGTTCCACAAAATAGCTCTTCCCTATTTGCGACGAAAGGAGGGCAAGAAGGTTCTTATTTGCGATAACCTGGCAAGCCATCTTTCCTACCACATTATTAAAAGTTGCGCAGAAAACGACATCCAGTTTGTATTTTTGACAAAAAATTCGACGCACTTATGTCAGCCCCTGGAGGTTGCTGTGTTTGGACCACTTAAACGGGTGTGGCGAGAAATTCTAACCGAATGGAAACGAACCCCTAAAAGAGATGTGCCAAAATCTGTTTTTCCTTCGCTGCTACAGAAACTTCTGGAAAAATCGAAGGATCGCATGTCGAATAATGTAGTGTCTGGTTTCCGAGCAACGGGCATAATCCCATTCGATCCAGAACCAGTTTTAAAAAGTATTCGAAAACGACCAGAAGAAGCCGCAGGAGATGCAATGAAAGCATCGTTTACAGAAGTTATGAGCGCCATTGTTGCTCCTTTGGATGAAACCTCGACTAGACCCAAGCGTAAGTCGAAGGTTAACGTCCCCGCTGGCAAATCGGTGGGTCTTGAGGACGTGTGCGAAGTGAATGGTGGTAGGTCAGCTGTATCTGCCTCTCAAGATGCCACTAATGTGAACTTATCTACGTCTCAAGAGAATACTCATAATGACACCACAAACTCTGTGATGTTCTTAGAAAATGATAGTCTGAACGATGATTCCGCGACTGAAGTTTCCGACGATGATCCCATGTCCGAAGCACCTAACGTTGAACTTCCAGTAAACAGTCATACATTACAAGAAGGCTGTTTTGCCTTGGTTAAATTTTTGTACAATGAAGGAACCAAGAAAGAAACGACCAAACAATTCGTTGCGCAAATTGAGAACATTGCAAAAAGATATATTACTGTGAATTGCCTTAGACCCTATAAGGGTCACCAAGATTCTTTTATTTTTCCGGATGTTGAAGACAAGAACAAAAACAAAATTCAACAAGTCCGCAGTATTTTAACTGCGCCTAAAATACATCGCGGTGTTCATGTGTTTGAAGGTGTGCAGTTATAAATAGACTAGGGTAGGTACCCCCTTACCTATTTACGTTATCTAAATGTTAATTTCTATTTTATATGTCATGTTTGCAGTGTATTTTCTTGTTTATTACTTTTTTGGAGTTCTGAAAATAATTTGTATTCTGAATAAAGTATTTATTTCTCTTTTAGTAATTTTACTTATTTTTACATCAACCTATACACCCTGCATACCTAAAAATATTTTTTTTTTCGTAAAAAATGTCCGATAAAGGTTTCTGACCAAACCTATATCGAACACCAGGCTCAGAACGTAATTTTTCAATGTAAAAAATAAATCGTTCGATATAACCCCAAACACCGGGTTATATCGGACGACCTTTTTTTTAAAAAAAAAGACCGAGACATATTTTAAGAGATTCTTGTATGTAAATATGTTTACTAGGGTAACCTTTTACTATACAATGCATTAGTTAGCTTTAATTCCATATAACAACAGAAATAAAGGTCAATAATTGAAAATATCATCCGATATAACCCCGGTTGACGGTACCCCTCAACAGCTCTTACTGCTCTATAAGGCCCAGATAAGACCATCTCTGGAATACTGTTCCCGTGTATGGAGATATTGGACTCCATACAGAAGAGAGCAGCCCGTGACCCAGAGTTGACTAAAGACCCTGATAGCCTTGGATATCGAAGGAAATTGGCGGTCCTATCTCTTTACTGTCGATACTACTACGGAAAGTGTTCGAACGAGCTGGCACTTATACTTCCACCCAGAGTTGTGCTAAACAGAAACATCCGTCAGACACAAGCTGCTCATCAACATACGGTTCAGGTGCGAACACCTGAAGGGCTCGTTGATTCGGAAAACCTTTCCTGGTGCTATTCTGGGTTAGAAGTCATTCTGTAGCTAGTCCAGGAAAATTTCTGACGTCAGGTACGCTGAGTTCTCTGACATGAGTACACGTGAGCATTCCATTCCATTCCGCTTTACAGCAGGCAAGTATCCTTTCCGCTCGGGCTAATTGAAACTGCACTTTTAGATCATTTCTCAGCCAGCACCTGCCCAGCTCACCTGCTCTGTTGTAGACCTATCTCGTCTGTATTATAAATGTTGCCAGGCTTGTCAAACAAACCATTCTCAGAGAGTACATCATCAAGTTCTTTAAAATATTTGTATAACATTTTTAGACTTTCCTGATGCTCGACCTGTTGAGGTATTTTCACATTTGCAAGCTGTAATGGCTGAATTTCGTCTTAAACATTGGAGCAGCCATACGTTGCCCCCTTCACTTAATTATAATTGCACTTGTTATATTATGCGTATCATAATGCTCCTACTATCATAAGTATTATTTGACTATTATTAAATAGTTTATATACGCTTATTGGGTGTGAAAAACTTATAATGATTGATTTTTGGGTACTTCTTCTCTTCCTCCGAGAGGGAATTTTATGGGCTCGTTGTGGAAAATTCTAATAATAGAAGAACACGGTGAATAAGGCATTAAAAATAGTACTTCATATAGTAATTGATATACTACAATTATATTCTGTTATAGCATATCATATTTTCTAACGATACAGTTAAGCAGCTTTTTCAATTTTAATCATCGCATTTTGAGCGAATATTTTTAGTGAATTATTGTGATCTCTTATGACGTTCTGCCATGAAATTTAATTGTTCGAGTGAAGTGGGTTTTATGAACTCATAAGAAAGTCGCTCCTATCTAAACTTGAACTCGGGTGTATTATTATTGGAAAGCATTACCCTTCGGCTTTAATTTTGGATTAATTGCTTTTTTATGAGGTTGATGCAGGTATCCATCGACGAACTTCCGATCCATTCTGAGAAATCCAAGTTTCGTTGGGGATTACGAATCTGATATTCAATCCGGGGCTTCAACATATATGGTTTATTTTTGTATCAGCTAGTCATTGCGACGTATCATGCGGGACAATGCATTCTTCACTATGACTCCAAAATAATGGCAAACCACAACGTGTAAACGGTGTAAACCAATTTTGTCCGATATTGCGTGATTTATTTAATTAAAGTTTACAATTTATGTGCCAGCCATTTTTGCTGTATTTATTCATACATTTTCTTCTTCAAGCATTGGCAACCAAAAACTAATTTATAGTTTTACCGATATTACATGCCTAATAATTATTTTCGGATATGCTTGAAAATTGCGGATTATTTTATTGATTTGACACTCTCAACAATTGCATATTTAATAGCCATAAAATTGGCAACATTTGAATATAATGGTCCTATGTTTGAAGCCAAACCGAGTTTACCAATTCGACAAAAATAAAATCGCATATTCACAAGGTATAAAGGACCCCCTTGTCACAATGATGAAATTCGATGGGGTAAAATCCGAAGCCGAATTTACGCAGACGATGATTCACGAGTGATGTGGGGCGGTGTGCAAATCACCGTAAGGCTTAATTCCAATTTGTCTCATTTTAAATCTGGGTCATAAACGTATCTAAATGTATTGAAAAGCATCCAAATCCACACTGAGAAAATTCACATGTTCGAGGGTGGAGATTTTTTTATCCCTTTACAGATTTAGATAATCTTATTAGGCGACAAGTGTACATTCATGCGGTTTAAGTCTGACCGGATACACGCTGCAAGAATATTTTAAAAATTTATAATATTAATTTGCATTTGATACTACATATATTTGAAAGCGTTGAAAGTTTATGAATAAAAATTATTCCACAAACTGTACTGTATTTGCCAAAGTACTAAGTCCATTATAGGAATCAAATCTATATTTCAAGCTTGCTGAAATATTTTAAGCCTAAGTTATGCGTCAGAAGAAATTTACTTTAGATTAAAATAAACATTATTATTATGAGAAATACAATGACAAAAACATGTACAATATTAGGGTGAAGTTATGCCTTTTCCATTCAATGAAATATATGACATATGGGGTGATCCCGAATGACTGGCTGCGCTCAACTTTTATACCACTACCAAAAAAAGCAACAAGCAGACGTTTTTTTTTTTTTTATGGCAGTGGCACACACACTAAAGGGAGATCCTATGGCGCTCGACGAGCGGTGTGTGTG
>JAEQML010083012.1:0-10626 GCA_016904865.1 Pissodes strobi | reverse complement strand
GCCAGCAAGAGAAAGCCCGCCACAGGCGCCGCCGGAGGCTAACCCGCTAAATTTTGAGGTGCCACGCCCAATTTTTACCCAAAAGAAAATCGTTAAAAAAAACATGGATTCGGCGGCCTCTTGAATGGCAATTGTTGCATACTTAAAAAAATTAATAAGTAGGTACTTACCGATTCCAGAAAAGTAAACCATTAAAACAGTGTACTACAAATCAATAAAGTTGGAAAAAAGTTCAAGCGAAGTTCGAAAACGTTCAAAAAATATCAAAGTTTGATGGCAAAAAAGTGTTATTGCACATATGTTTGTCGGTGGTTAGCACCTCGAACTTGCAGGTTTTTAATTTTTAAAGTAAAATTCCATTTGCCTCTTTTGGTCCAAAATAAATTTTTCAATAACTTTTTCATTGAAATCTGGAATTCGTTCGACCATAGCATAGAAAAAAACACCACACTACGCATTGCTCCTTATCAATAAACAAAATGAAATATATTTCTTATAGTAAAAAAGAACAAAACTGAAAATTAACATAGATATATTGTTTTTAATTTTTCATTTTACGAAAGTTCATGGCATAGATTCACTTCTTGAAATTGAAATCTGCTCTACTATCCTTCATTGAATTAAATTTTTCCATGACTTTTTCGTCGAAATTATTTATCTCCAGAACTAAATTTCTATTTATTGATATCATAGCTAAGGCTTTTAGTCTTATCATTAAGCATGGGGCTTCGTAAAAATGTTTTTATGTGCTTGAGCGTCGAGAAGTTACGTTCTGGTTCCGCTGTTGTCCTTGGTGTTGTGACAATTATATTGAGCAGCTTTAATAGTTCTGCAAAAGTTTCTTCAAGATTATTTGCTAAAATAAACGAGAGAATGTTCATTGCTCCAACTATGTTGCTCAAATCTGATCTTGAGTATATAACTTCCAGTTCAGTTTTTAACCGTTGTTTATTTAAACATTGGATAAAATTTTGTTACAGTATCCAGAATTTCCAAAGGAAAGTGTCTTAAGTATTTCATTCTTTGTTGAATAATTCAGCTGCCTGTAAATGGCCTCGATACGTAAAGCGGTCCTTCATTTGTGTTGTGATTATGTCGCATACTTCCTTGGCTATGATACTTCTCAAATTATCATCGGTTCTCCGTCTTTTGATTGTTCCAAAATTAGATTCAATATTTTCCTTAATATTATCAGTTTCATTTCTGATTTTTGCTATACTTTCTTGAAAATGTTGTAGGTCTTTCTGTATTACTTTATTTTTGGATGAAGTTGATTATATAGGATGTCAACATGTGGCATAATTTGGTAAAACAAAGTAAGACAAAAATTAAATTGGGGGTCTTCTAACGCTCTCCTTAAACCAGAGACTTCGTTTGATGTAACACTTTGTTCGCATTTGCCTTCAAACTCTTCAAAAACTATTAATTTCTCACGATTTTCATAGATGGTATTGACTGTGCGGATATTATAATTCCATCTAGTAACAGCTACTTTCGGCATTTTCTTGTTTACAATTCCCTTTAGTATGTCAGATCGATTGGAAGGGTTTGAAAAGAACGCAGGAATGGCAGACAAATTATTTAAAAAAGCGCACTTTGGGATTTGGCGATGCTGCTTTCTGCATAATAAGATTTAACTAAGGGCATAGCAATGTATAAAATGTGCATTCGGATATTTTAGTTTAATTTGTGCTTGAACACCATTGGTAGCGCTACTCATCACATTCGCACTATCATATGTTTGCGCTATCAATTTTTGAGGGGTTTTTATAATTAAAGGATCGATTTCCTTCTCAATAATTGTTTTAGACCAAACGTCGGCGTCGCGTCGTTTTGTTCTTAACACACACAAATCCCCAAAAATGTTCATGAATAGATCCTTCAAAAAAATATCTTAGAATAATCACCATTTGACACTAATTGGACACATTGGTGGTTTCGTCACATTGTATAGACAAAAAATCGGCATTCGCAACATGTTGGGAAATTTGTTCTCTACAAACCTGCAACATGCATTCTAAAATATCGGTTTGTATGATTTTGGAAGTTACCTTAAATACTGTCGAATTTTGTAAGTGTTTTTTTAATGTATCGTCGAGTTCTGCGGTAAAATTGATTAACTCTCTGAATATTCCACGATTGTCTGAGCCCTCACCTTCATGGTGCCCTCTAAGAGCTAGTTCAAAAGCACCACAAAATTTGACACAGCTGATTATCCTCATTAAAATGTGTCGATTTTTTCTTACTTTATTATTATGCTGTACAATAGTGTCCCTATAAGCAGCACTCAATTGAGTTAGAATATGAGTTTTACCTAACAAATCCAGTGCAGGAATTCATATGTCCTCGGGAATATTCATGTTTTCTTATTTTCTCAGGAAGATGGTGCAAATCTTTCACTCCTGTTCTCGCCCAGTTAGGGTCAATTCCTGATGCCGCATTATAAAACAACACACACGGAAAACAATACAACAGATTGCTTAACTCACACCCGCAAATCCAGTTATTTTTATTATAGATGTCTAGAGAAATGACGCGTGAAACTTTTGTTCTGTGCCCTTCTTTCACTAACTTGTGTTAAGTTTAGATCCGATAATGGCCTACCCAGTTCTTTAATTTTAATTTTATCTTCTTTTAAGAAGAGGGATTTGTAACTAGTATTTTCAGTATTTCAGAAGCACATAAATTGTTAAAAGATCTTGGGAAAGAATTATTTTTGGGCTCTAGCAATATTAATCTTGCTAAGAATATTTCTCAAGCTATACTTGAATGCAAATCTGAAATATTTAATAAAATGAGAGAGCAGAACCAATAGCAATTAAAGATTATTTTAAATAGGCAGTAGATCTTTGGTAGATTATAAGTGCATGTTGTCTGAAATGTCTTATTATTTTTGTAGGGATATTATTGTCAATGTTAAACATTATCGTTTTGTATCCATGTACGTACATATTATTTTTAGATATACCTACTTTTTTTTTGTTGACAATCATTATGTAATATCCCTTATTTTTTTAATATTAATATGTGTATGAGATCTGTTGTTTTTTTTTTTTTTAATTTTGCTCACCTATAAATAAAAGACACCTATATTCCGGACATCTTGGAGTTCCTGTGGGCGTCCGCTATTAAGAGGTTATACTCTAATTTATTAGACAAAAAACATTAAACTGTTGCAAAAACCCTAATTCCTATTTCTAAATATATAGCATCTTAAAGCGCAGCAAATATTTACCTAAGCACCTAAATTTGTCAAAGTCAAATTGAAAACTTGACAGAGTTTACAATGTTTTAGTTGTACTGTTAATGTATTTTTTACACCCTGGGATCTGGACCGAAGACGTCCTATTCTATTCTATGGCAAATCATTGTAAAATCTCATAACTTTATAATTAATTGGGGAAATTTTCAATGTAGTTTAATTTTTGTCTAAGAATTTCTAGAAGGTAAAGTATATAGATTTTGGCAGAGTTTTTTGTTCACTGTTTTGGTAATATAAATCCGCCAGTGGCATAGATGAATTTCTTAACGTTTTCCCCAAAAAAAGTAATATGGACATGACTTACCAATAGTGTTATGATTTGTTTAGAATGATAAGAATGTTTATGTGGAATATAGTTTCTTTCCGCTTAAACTAGAAAACAGTGACAAGTTGAATATAAAAATACATATCAATTATTGTTATACTGGGAGAACTGTATTGCTGCTAGGGAAATAGTAAACGAATAAATGCACAACTCAGGACCAATAATAGAGCTCAGTTGTCAATAGAACAAAATTTATCTCATTTTATTAATAGCCATCATATGAATCCTAGTTTTTATAACTGGATAAGTTATTGTTGTTCATTGTCGAACCGTAAATACTCCAAAAGTTGTACATTATATTAAAAACACTTACACTTTTATTCGTAAATAACGTTATCCTAATCAATATGCGAAATCGCACCTGGAGATTCCGGGTAGAGTTAAAAAAAAACAAGCGCCTAGATCGTAAATAAATCTCTGAACCACCTTAATTTTACCACTCTGCTTATTTTATTGTAAAATATAAGGTGTTTTATATTTAATTGTGTTTTTCTGAACTTATTAAAAATTAATACTTTTAAAAATATTTTTTAGCATGGCATGTCCGTTTAAAACAATACTATGAATTTGAAGTTACTGAGGCCCAAGGAAACGCTACAAATAATTGTAAAGTCATGACAGAGCACCACAAAGCAAAAAGTCCAAAGTCGACGGATCATTATCCCATTAAACAGCCAGGTGTTGAAAAAGTAAAACATAAAATTGATTTTGAGAAATTAGAGGAAAAAATTGATGAAAAGGTTAAAATTTATAATGAAATGGAAAAATTTAAGGAGAAGCAAAAGTCTAGCAGCAGTAGTGATGAAAAATCATCTAAAGCGAGGGACAAAGAAAAAAATAGGCACAAAGGGATAGACAAAAAGGAGGGCAAAAAGGAACACAAACACATAGACCGAGATGGACATGAAAATCGTAAGGAACGGTATCGAAGTAAAGAAAAGCATAGGCATCATAGTTCTAGTTCTTACAAGGATAAAGAGAAAAAAGATAAGAGTCCTAAGCATCGCAAAAATCATTCAGATAAATCAAAGCATTCAAGTGATAAAAAACATATTAAAATCTCTGACAGTGGTTCTACGGAAAATAGAGAAGTAAGCAAAGAAATGAAGCCAACATGTGCCTCATCTATCTGCGCAGATTTGTCTACTACTACAGCTACGACAAATTATGCCGATTCATCATTAATAAAAAGCAGCAGTGCTAATTCTAGTAGTTCTCCAACAAAGTTAGAGCGGCATCCAAGTGAAGGAACCCTGATTAAAAAACCAATAAAAATAAAGATAAAACCTATTCCTCCTACACCCTCAAGTGACGTTTTAGGTGATATACTTACATCAATGACTAAATGTGATCCTCAAATTTAATATTAATTTACAGGTTGACTAAAATGTTTCAAGTCTCATTTTAAG
This sequence comes from Pissodes strobi, assembly GCA_016904865.1. Taxonomy (NCBI): domain Eukaryota; kingdom Metazoa; phylum Arthropoda; class Insecta; order Coleoptera; family Curculionidae; genus Pissodes; species Pissodes strobi. Next base: position 5,630 of record JAEQML010083012.1, on the reverse strand, counting down.
AGGCTTAAATTTTTTAATCGACCTGTTCAACTACAGAGTGATTCAGTTGTACATAAGAGCATATTACATAATCATTCTCGCGTATAAATTTTACTAACGATGATATGTGGTGTTTTAAAATAAAAACTAAGTTTTTATTTAATAACAGCTGTTTTAAAATTATTGTGATAAATTAAATAAAGCATAATTATATAACTATCTGTACGTTCAGTCGTTAGATAATATGCTCTTGTAAGTTTAGATGTCAGTTAATTATTTTTGGTATTTAACTTTTATACGAATTATGGTGGTTACCAGGTTTAGCAAGAATCATTGTTTGTACACATTGGATTTACTTCTTTAATATTTGGAGTAATATGCTTATTTTAAGTTTTCTTTCTATCAAGCTATGAGCGCTGTCAACTTCCATCTGAGTGTGATTTGCGAAATGGTACATTACATATCTTAAAATGTTGTTCCGGTACAAATAATAAAATATGTTTCAAGTACCGGCGACCGCACAACCAAGTATCTGCCGATAAGTATTTTTCCAGGACAGTAAAAACTTCCTTTTTATTTAATAACAGCTCTTTTGGAATTATTGTGATAAATAAAATAAAGAATAATTTTATAATTATCTGTACGTTCAGTCGTTAGATAATTTGCTCTTGTAAGTTTAGATATCAGTTAATTATTTTTGGTATTGAAATAAAAGTTGTTACCAGGTTTAGCAAGAATCATTGTTTGTACTAAAAGATAAAGTAGATATTTGTTAGCGTTTATAAAAAATACAAAAATGAAATATGTGTTTCGTATACACACAATGGATTTACATCTTTATTATTTGGACTAATATACTTATTTTAAGTTTTCTTTCTATCAAGCTGTGAGCGCTGTCAACTTCCATCTGAGTGTGATTTACGAAATGGTAGATTACATATCTTAAAATGTTGTTTCGGTTTTGGAATTACTGAATGGCGATCTTAATTTGAAGATATTTCACGACTTGAAAATATGTGGTGACAAGTGTTGCGAAAATATTAAATTAAATACCGCTTTCAGCCTTATACCATACGTAGCAATGAATATTTTTGCTTAAAATGGTAAAGTGCTCACATAGTTAGTTTAGTTTTATAGTAGATAGCACAGGCGCGTGAGCACCTAAGCTTCACTACTTGGAAATCCATAGTAAACAATGTTTATTTTCTCTTTCTTTTCATTTTCCTTTTCTTGTCTGGCGTCATCTTTAGTTTTAATGTGCAAACATCGCATTAGTCTCTCTTTGCTTTGTGTAAAAAATGTCTACTATTCATTTCATTTTTTAAATTTACTGAGGTGATTTGGTTCTCCAATAGTTGGATTTTCGATTCTAGCTTAGGAAAGGTATTTATAAATGTCTAAATGTTTTAGCCTTTTTTCCAATTTGTTTCTTGGTAAGCATAAATATATCATCACTATCCTGTGGCTTATTGTTTGATGTTTTATTTATCTAGTTTCTTACCATCCTTTCCTTTAGATCCAAGATGCTTTAGAACATTTTCCTACATATTCCAAGACACTCGCCGATTTTCTTTAGGTTGTACTCAGATGACAATAAGCGTTCTTTGCTTTAGGGCGTCGAGTAGCTATCATCTTAACCAATAATGAAACAAATACAAATACCTACATTTCGCATATTTCATGGCATTTTTCAAAAGCTATAAAATATTTCTGTTCGTTCTTTAGAATGATTAAAAGTATGGCCAAAACTATTTTTTGCCTTTCTGCCTAAAGAATAATTTTATTTTCTTGTATCTTTATCTTTCTTAAAGTTGTTTATATTAAACCGCTATTCTTTAATGCCCTGTTTCTGTTTAATAAATCTGCTTCTGTTGCCTACTTTCATATTTTTGTTCGTCGTTTTCATAGAATCAGTGTCCTCAGTTTCAGTTTGAATACTTTCTACAAATCAATACTTCCGACTTCCGACAATTTTATAGTTATCTTCGTTGGTCCTGATGCTGATATTTGCCAACATAATATCATTACTTCTGCATCACGGTAACATCCTGACAGTGTACCGCAGTACTGTTAAAATGCTTCACAAAATCACAGTAATAATCATCCAAACTGATTATCCATTAAACATTTATTACTATTGGTGGTAATTAGTAATAGTTAAATTTTACGCCACTTAAATATGTACTTGATAGAAGCGCGTTGATCCAGGCCCCAGGATGCAAATTGGCCTATGCAATTTATTGGCCCTAATGAAGCTGAAATACTTAAAAGAGATTTTACGTTTCGACGCCAAATTTACCCTTGTTTGCAAAAGTTGAACTCTAAAAATGAAAATGTGAAATAAAAATACAAGGCTCAGAGCACTAAAAATTAAATGTCGTCAATCACTGGGTTGTTGTTTAGTTTATGACCTAAAAACGTAACGTTAACTTTTTAATATGTTATAAATTTATAATTAGGTTATTTAAAAAAAAAATTACATTGTCTAATGTTATTAATTATTGTTAATTTAAGTTCCATTGTCAGCTTTAGTTTTTAGCAAATGTATTATTCTTATTAGTAGATTTTAGCAAGATATTATTGAAGTTCAGTGGAACAATTTAGTAATATTAAAGCACTTTCTGTAATTTTTAGTTTAATAACGATTCATTTGTTAAAATACTCTAAGTATTCCATTGTTTTCTGTGGATGTAATCAAATGCATGTTGAAAACTTAATTGACTGATTGATTTGTGAAATTCCGGATTTTTAATGTATGTTTGATGTTCTTTTATTCGTTTGATTAATGGTCTACAGGTTTCATCTATCATCGTTATGTGTTCAGTCATTGATTTCACTCACATGTGATCTTATAGATGACATTTTTTGTATTTTCAGTTTCATTATCTGATTTTGGTTTTGTTAGTTTAGATATAAGCGTGTTTTCTGCGTTAAAAATAGTACGAATGTTAAATTTCTTACCTATTCGTTTTATTTTGTGTGACAGACGTGGAATATAATTTATAAAGATCGTTTCGTATATATTCAATATAATCTTTTGGAAATTCCTTTTCTATGTTGAAATTTTGATTACTGAAAAATTATTTTCATCATATACCTACCTAAACTTTTTACAAGCCCCGTTTTGACCGTTATCGGGTGATTTGATTTAAAACGTCAATATCTGTTTGGGTGTGAAGGTTACTGTAAATTCGTGTTTCAAAATTGTGTAAATCTTTTTAAATGAGAGATTCAAGGAAAAGTCATTTGTTAGTTTCTTTTTCCATGTTGAATTGTATAGAAGGTTTTTTTTTGTTAATCTGACTTAAAAAATCGTTTAGAAAATCTTCGTCATATTGATAAATTGAGCAAATGTCATCCAAATTAAAGGTTTATATTGAGAAATGTCACAATTTTTTATATTTGCTACACAAATATTGCTTAGTACAGGTGATAAAGGTGAATGCATACATATAACATAATTTGTTGGTAGTAGTCATTATTCTATTGAAAATATGCAGTTTTTATATGAAAAGTAACTAATTCATGTACAGTATTGTCGGTAATTGGAACCCCCGGTAGTTTAAGATTCCGTGTAATTGAGCTCTATGTTAAAACAAAAACTTTAGATAATTCCTTTAAAGCTTAAATTCGTGTTTATCTTAGTAGTATTAGCTCATATCTGACAAGTATGCAGTGTATTACATACTTAACCATTTATTGTTTACTTAAGCATTTATGTACATACGCACATATTAAATTTACACAAGAACGTAAGTTTTGTACCTTCACCAAGGTACCCATATGGCACTGAATATACAGAGAATATTCCATACATATTTTTTTAATTGTTGTATTATTAAAGGAATGTACTGTATATGTGCGTCTGTATATACACGTTTGGCAAGAAATCTTTATCCATACGATTTTACTGCGATAACAGAGTACGTTAGATACGAGACCTAAAGTTAAAAAGAGACACAACGTATGCCATTCCTTGCGCAGCTTTCCCCTTCCAGCAAGGCGTGGTCTCTCGGCATTCGCCGTCGGCGACAGTCCGAATCGAGTAAAGGTCACGTCGCTGAGGGCAGCTTATTTCTTTCATTCTTCATTTTTACGATATTTTCTTTGTTTCTTAGTTACTTTTAATCACTGTTCTATCCGAAAATACAACAGTGATTTAAACATTATTAATTACAAAAGGCTGCGTGGAAATGATGCAAAATAAAATAACCTGTTTGACCTGTTTCTATGCGCTTACAGACAGTGATGCCAGGCGATTGTCAGATTTCACCAGATTCTGCGAATTGAAAAGTTGTCAGATTTCACCAGATTTTATCAGCAGCTATGTTTTTTTTTAACAAATTGGTTACAAAAAATTTAATAATTAATAATTTCCACCCAAATCTGATTTAAAACTTAATTTAAAAAGAAAAATAAAATATGAATGGTTTTATGTATTCAATGGAACGAAAACATTAACTATAAATGAATGCAGAACGTTTAACCAAAAGCTTATCTGGAATATTGTAGCAAAAGCAACTTTGGTTATTTTCGTTTGTTTGCCTTTTGGAGTACAATATTCCAGATAAAGTTTCAGACGAGAGTTTATTTCTAGTTTTTGTTTTATTTAAAATTATCGTGCTAAATATACGCTCAACGCAGGCACTACTGTGTGGTAAAACTAAAAGCACACTAACAAATTTTGTTAATTCTAACAAACAACACAGTACAATTTTAAAAACCAGTAGAACAAAGCGTCATACGCAATGAGCAAACAATGGATCTTTTTAAATTGCAAAATTCCTAAATGACGAATAATATTTCGAAATTAATACGTAGGGGAAGGAAATAATTCAAGAGCAAGACGCAACGCAAGCAAAGCGGAAATATGATGGTCGTACTTTATTTTTAACTCGCGTGTACCTATCGAAAATTTTCGACCTTCGGACCTGCTCATTTCGCAGCAGCCCACTGTTGTTCTAATATTTCACTTCACGCGTGCCCGTCCGCTCGCTTCGCTCGCTCCGGGGGCGCGACCAAACAAAACTAACCCAATCTAACCCAAGGCAATGCAGTGCAAATGAAGAAAAAAGAACTGAAAATATATGAAATAGCGCGTACGCATGCGTGAAGGCTGAAAATTGCGGTAGCTAGACGCGAATTATTTTTTTATTTTAGGGTAACGCAATTTTCGGGGAAGTTCTGAACTCTAAAAAATCCCAGCTGGCGTTGCAGTGATGCCGTTATAGTATAAATTTACCGAAATACGTACAATACAATAGAGGTTTTTATTTTACTGCAATCCGCATAGGCAAAAATGTAAATTGTACAATATTCCATAAATCACCAGATTTGACCTATAAAATAAACATTTTTCACCATCAACAAAACCTCAAAATCACCATATCTGATGAATTTTCACCAAGTTTGGCAACGCCGTATACAGAAGGTTCGTCGATCTGCATCGGTGGTCTTCATCGCCAACGAAGGTCGTCCTATGCGAGAGCGTCCGCGCGTTTGTTGCTGAATGGAAGGGGAGTAGGGGAAACCAGGGGAATTCCGTCTCTTTTTAACTTTCGGTCTCGTATTTAACGTACTCTGTTATCGCATTAAAATCGTATGGATAAAGATTTCTGGCCAAACGTGTATATATATATATATATATATAT
>JAEQML010083011.1:0-10627 GCA_016904865.1 Pissodes strobi | reverse complement strand
ATTGAAATTAATTTTTTGCATATTTTGATGAGAAGCCATATTTGCTGCTCACGGCCATTAGGTGTATATATGGTTAAATTTGTTTAACTCTACCGCCATGTGAAGCCACATATTTTTCTCAACGATACAGGCCAAACCTTTTTTTGCTCTTACAGCAGTTCTAGAATCCTTCCATAGCAAATGCACGGCGCCGAGTAGCTAATGCGGCTGCACTCAGCTTGAACACCTCGATGTGTCCAAGTTGCCTAGGTGGCTTCACACGGTCAGAAAGTCAAATTTGCTGTGAAGCCGCGTAGGCATCTCATGACAGTTAACGTGTTAATGAGTAATACATAAATTGTGGGACACGCTTAGCATCAAGTCACTTACCTTATATTGTTCAATAAGCGTCTGTCTTCCTAAGTTATAGAGGAGATGCTCAAGCGACGGCTTATAACAGGCCAGTGTATAATCATAGTCAAACCCATAGACTTTGACTTCTTTCAAATCCAATTCATTACAAGCAAAAACAGCCTTTGGATTTACATCTTGAGGCAACTTCTTTGCTAAAAAAACTCTTACATTATTGAAATTACTAGTTACTCCCGGTCCTTAGAGTCTTGTAAAATATAAGTATTTCCTATTTTGCATATTTCCCGTTTATCAATAGAATAAAAAGGACGGCTTATGGAGTAGATTAAGCAAAAACATTTTTTAAACAAAAAAAGGCGCCAAAGTTTCTGCTCTGGCTCTAATTTGCTGCAGAACGTGCACATTTTACACAACTATTTGGCTAAGCTGTTTTGTGCAAAGCACATAATTGAGGTAAATGCAAAACAATAGCTCATTAGCCCACCCAAGCTGGTAGCAGTTTCTCTGTATGTACGGTACATGTTCAATCTGTACATTTTACCTGTCATATAATTTGCGATCCGCCATAACGTAATTACAGTAATCTGATTATTACCAGAGAGAATAATAGCAATAGCATGCAATAGAGGAATTACTCTTAAGCAAAGGTGAGGATCACGAGGAGACGCTTCTCAGTTTTAATTACTAGTAAATTTATGGCATATTTTAAATTCGTGATGCTTATTTGTAGCGAGAATTTGATTCACCCTGAATTGAAGCAGATGCATTCTCGGACCAATCAGTAATATTAACTTTACGCATGGCCCTATCGCTTCGGGGCGCAACCAAACAAAACTAACCCAAACTAAAATGCATCATGCTTCAAATTATATTGTTTTGCGTTAATACAAGTTATAGATTCATGTATATTAAGCATGCCCATATGTTATTTAATACTGTTTTATTTTGTGTATTAATTCATAAGTATCTGGAAAATAACATTAAGTAGTATTATTTAAAAGCTTTCTTGCGAGTCTACTAGTAGAAACTGTAGCAAAGAAAGTAATATGCCAAAAATAGACGAAAATATTAAAATGATTTGAACATAAAACCTTTAGTAAACCTGTTTAAGAAGCTTAACATGTAATTATAATATTACTATGTACAGTGTGATCACGAATAACGTCTCCCTCCTTTAACTTTTATATTTTACGTATTACAGAAAAATGGAAATTATAGAGGTGTAGATATTTTTTTGGGCGTATAAAGCAACTTTGGACATTCACTAGTATACAGGGGAGATCAATAAGTTAAATTTTTTCAATGGAACACCCTGCATATTATTACATTCTGGATTCTGTTTGAAATTCTAGACACTTTTTATATAACATTTTCTATACACAAATTCAATTGTTTCTTAGATATTGACGTCTATAAATTGATATTTTGGACACTTAGATAGGCAGTATATTTCAAATGGCTTTTATTTTTATTTAAATTTACATTTATTTAAGATTAAAAGAGAATACCGCAATCAAAGGAAACGTAATAATAAAATAAATCGAAGTACCATTATCATCACGACAAGAACTAAGACAGACAAGAAAATAGAAAGGTGTTTATTACCTGTAATCTTTATACAGGCACGCTCAACTCAATGCTTAAAGAGAGCAGTCAGACCTCAAGTGAAAAAATCAAAAAATAATCTATTAAAACAGTCTTGACTTTATTACGATACATAAATCATTGAAAAGAAAGACTATATTCAAAGGGCAAACCATTAAATCAGTTTGGCTCCACTGCTTTACAGAGTAAATTACATACAATATTTAAAGGAAGCAACGATATTTAAAGTGATCACAAAACCTTTTTAGCCCACTTGGCTCTGCTGCGATACACAGAGTAGATAATTAGATACATGTTATGACGAAAAATAAAAAAACGTTCAGCTAGTTGCGATTCGCAAAGTAAATTCTCTGTTATGACAAATAAAAGTTTTAACCAATTAATTCAAATCGGAAACGTGATCACGTTAAGTTTACACTACCTTAAAGTATATAAATATAATTAAACTGTGGTTAAAACCAGCAAAGTAAAATGTTCTAGTCAACAATTTAACAAGTAATACGTTCACTTTTAAATAACCACACGACAGGTATGTTTAAATTTTGAAGTTAAGTTGAACTAAAATTAAAATTACTGACTGAGGGTTGTTATCTTAATGAGCAGTCCACGGAAATCAGGCTATGCTGACTGGAATTTTGTTGGCTTTAGAATGATTTAGTTGTTTTTTGTTGAAAGTTTTAGTTTTCGAATATACAGGGTGCTTTAGAGAGGGTTGCAACATCCATTAATTTTTATTTACTCTAAACTCTTGGATATCGGGCTTTGATTAATTTTGGTGTCACATTCTGCATCTCTGTTAACTTCTCCCGAAACGGTTTTGGAACCACTTGCTACTGGGAAAAATAAGGCAATTATACAGCGCGTCCCAATTTCGGTAATCGCTATTAAAATCTCAACACCTTTTAGCAAAGTTTTAAAGATCTTTGTTAACAATTTAAATCATAGATATGTTCTATATTGTTGTGGAGGATTCATGTTTTACCTTACAAATGTTTGGGTTTTCTCTCCACTCAGAGCCGCTTGCTCTGGCTCCAGGGTGTAAACATAAAATAATTTAAATCATCTAAAAATATTTCTTTCTCCAATTTCATTTACAGGTTTTGAAGATCTTTGTTAAAAGACTAAGTCATTTAAAAATATTTCTTTCTCCAAGATTATTTACAAGTATAAGAACATAGTAGCAATAAGAATTATCTGGAAGACTAACATTTAAAACAATTCGGTACAATCATCAAAAATGTGTAGTCCCACCATGAGCTTCTTACTGACATACTCGCAATGCAGTGATTATTATATTCCTGCAGTATTTGCTGCCATAGTGCTGGTAAAACGTCCCTGAGCTCTTGTCGAGTTGTAGGCTGTGGATGTTGGTCATCCAGCCGTCTCTGTAAAAAGTCCCACACATGTTCTATAGGATAAGATCCAGAAAGGGGTGGAAGGGGAAGATGATTAATTTCTTCGTCGCCAAACGTATTTAAAACTACTTGCTCTATATGCGGTCTTGCATTGTTCTCCAGCAATATAGAATTATGCCGTCCAACTGCATTAGCGTGATTCAACACAGGTCCCAACCAAAATGATCTCTTCGTTATATCGCTGGCCAATGAGAGATCCAACAAAGATATGGACATCAGTGCGGAAATCCATCGAGATTCCTTCCCAGACCATAATACCTCTACCACCGAACGCAACAACAGGTTGAACATATTGAGGTAAAGTACGATTTCTCGCATTTCGGTAAACTCTCGGGCGTCGACTGTCATTACGTAATCAAAATCTTATCTCGTCTGTAAATAGAATGTAATTCCAAGGCAATTCATCTTCTCAACGTAACCATGCCTAGTGAACTCGTCACATTTTAAAAAGTAACATAATTAAAGGACAATGCCTAAACCACGCTTTTCGTTCCACGCGTGCTTCGCAATGCTTCAAAGATCTTCTAGTAAGCTTTAATATGACACAAGCAATTTTTGAACCAACAAGGATCACGGTAAATACAGCAACCCTAGTTGATAACATTTTTGTAAATTTCACAAATAATTTTCAGGCACAGGTAGTTACCAATGCACTCTCTGATCATGAGGGTCAGATTCTAGATGTCACTATGCTGGACAATCTAGAGGATGATGCCATCTCAATTCAAAAACGGATTTTCTCTCGGGCAAAATTGCGACAATTTAAACAAGAGCTGGCAGGGCTAAATTGGGGTGACGTGTTGAGTTCGGTCGGTGTGGACCAGGCCTACAACATTTTTTTTCAGAAATTTAATATCATTTTTAACTTATTATTTCCTTTAAGGACTGTAAAAAAATAAAAAACAAATTACAATACAAAGACATGGAACACTCTAGGCATAAAAACATCATCAAAAACAAGCGAAATCTGTACAAGAAAGTGCAGTCGGGTGAACTGCCGGCGGCAACGTATAAAACTTACTCAAAAACGTTTAAATCCGTAGTCAGACAAGCAAAAAAGAACTCGGAGAAATATTATATACAACATTCACATTGTCCGGCGAAAGCAATCTGGGATTTGGTAAGCAAATATACTGGTAGAAAACGCAAAAAAGATGATCTAAACATTGATAACCTAAAACAAAATACTGAAAAAACTGAGGTAGATATCTTAAATTCAATAAATACATTTTAGATAAATACATGTACTGAACTTAAACTGGACTATAACAAAACGGCCAACAAAATAAAAAATCATTCCAGCAGCTTGTTTATGCATCCTGTTAATCTTGACGAAATCCAAAACATTATCTTAAGTCTAAAAAATAAAAAATCAGTTGGAAAAGATCAGATTCGAATCCATGCAATAAAGTATGTCTCAGCAAAGATTGCAACTCCTTTGGCTTACATTGCTAATCTTATGATGAGCACAGGTATCTTTCCAGATAAATTAAAATGTACACTCATCAAACCTATATATAAGGAGATAGAAATCTTGATACAAAATTATAGACCAATAGCGCTTTTAAACAACATAAGCAAAATTTTTGAAAAAGTAATTAATGAAAGAATACTTTCATAAAGCATATGTGATGCAGAAAAAAAAGTTTTGAGATGTTTGGAGAATGTTCCATGTAGGAATAATTTTGGAAAATACAACATTCTTACTCTACCGTGTTTATATATATTACAATTAGTGGAGTTTGTTATTGACAGTAAGTCCTCATTTAATACAAATAGTGATTATCATTTTCATCACACAAGGAGAGCAAATGAGATTCGTTTACCCTACTCTAGGTTAGCGGTAGGCCAACATTCTCCAGCATTCATAGTAATCAAGTGTTTTAATAAAATGAAAACTATTCTTGTCAATGTGGATAACCCTAGGGACATAAAAATAAAAACTAAAATATTTTTAGGCATAAATAATTTTTATTCATTAGATGAATTCCTTCATTATAATGATTCGTTGTAAAAATGTTCTGTTCTTTCCTTGATAGGTTAAGAATGTTACAGTTTGACAAGCCTTTAGGTTTGTACAATTGTCTTAGGGCTATTGCTGTAAACTTTAATGGTGAATAATTTGCATATGAAATTTAGCTTCTAGCCTAGTTTGCTAAACTGTTTTAAATGATGGTAAGGGTTATTAAATACTTCACAATCTTTAAAAACATTTTTCTGTTTTTATCTTTTAATAACCTTTAGTTTTTTCTCTTAGATTATTATTAAAATTCGTACTTGGCTTGTTTTTTGAGTACGATTTTTTCTGTGTTCTTTTATTTGATAATGTTAATTATATAAAAGATACTTTATAAATGTTAATAAAGAGCATTCTAATAAATAAATATACTGTTGCAGTGTAAAGACACTATTCGTAAAATCCAGTATTTTATTTACTCTTTCAAGATAAAATTAATAGCCAAATTTCCGTTCATGAAATCTGATCCGCTCTAATAAAAACACTTTAATTCTTTGAAACCGATAACACCGTCACGTAGCGCAGCTTCATCAATTTCAAATACTTCTCTGTGTTGATTGCTGAATCGTTGTTGTTTTAAGATATACAATTTCAAGCAGTTTTAACCGTGAGAAGAGAGTTCGGTTCAAAATTAAGAGAGCTTAAGTTTAGGTCTTGACTGCTTATAATCGTCAGGTGGGCGGGCGGCATATAAGCACAACGTACATGGATTTGGCAAACGCACGGCGATACGGTTATCTCATTGGTCGAAGCCAAATAACAGTACACATTGCTATACAAACGCCAATTAAATGTACATTTTGCTACCGAGCTTGCGCTCGCCAAATAACAGTACGAATTGCCCTGCGTACCTCAAATGGATGTACATTTTGCCAACTCAACTCCCGCGCTTTTGTTTTGGCTTCGCCATTACGTCGTTTTATGCAAGCACGTCCCTTGTTAAGTTTATTATTTGATCTTGGTCTCATTACTTTATTAATAATGTTTAGAAATGATATGGAACAATATTATATTTGACGTCTAAGAAACTTTGCTAATACAGGATACAGTGAAGGAAACAATGTTTTAAAATCACAACTGAAGAAAGCTGGCTAGATGACTTATCTAAAAAAGGATAGCATACAAAAAAATAGATGAATTCACATACAAAGCACCCAGTGAAAAAAATTACCAAGTGCTATATGATGTGAATATTGAAATTGGTTGCTGCACTTGTCTTGTTGGTCGGCTAGGTAAAACGTGTAAACACCAAGCAGGAGTTTATTTATTTTATTACGACCTGGAAGCAAATAATTCCGAGATCCGTTACCAAATCGCATGTTGGGCATTGGGTGAAAAGGCTAAAGGGCGAGAATTTTACAGACCTCTTGTTAGTTTGCAACAAATATATGCATTCACTTCGGCATCAACAACTGATTTATGTGAACAACATTCTTATGCAGAACTAAATAATGAAAGTAATCACAATGAAAACTACCCTGTATCTAAAAATCAAACGCCATACAATAACACTGAGTCATCATCATTTGAAGCATTGTTAAAATTTATGCAGAATTGCCACACAAGATTTGACACTAGTGAAGCTTCTATCCAAAAATGTTTAGCTCGTCTGCAAAAAGTCACCACCAGAAATGCATGGGACTGTTTTTATGTACGGCAGGATCCAGTATCCCTTTAAGGCGTTGTCGTACGGCAATTCGTATACAGCCAACAACCATTGCCAGAAGAAGACCTGGTATTACAAGAGGCAGTAAGAGGATGCCCAGTCGAAGAAAAATCAAGAAAACGAAATTTACATCTAAATGTGGAACGGAACATAGCAAATGCAAAATCACATGGCAGTGGACACTAGAAACTAATAAAAATATATGTTTTTTACAACCTTTTAATTTGTGTTAAGGTACTTAGTTTTTGTAGTTTTTATATTGCATTAAAATATATAAAATACATTCTCGTGCAATTTTAATTTACTGCCATAATGTACACGGCGATGACGCGATTCTGACAATAAGTACTGTTATCTGGCATACACCTGCATTTTTAATTCACTTGCAAAACGTACATGACTGTGACTCCGCAATGGCAGAACGTACTGCTACCTGGCATCAACCAATGAGAAAGCGTAGAGACATGCCGTTTGCCACAATCATGTACGTTGTGCTTATATGCGGGCGGGCGCCCTTTGTGCTGTGTCCGAGGGCATCCCGCCAATTGTTTTTAGTCACTAAGTTTATTATGTTATTTTTGTAAAGTGCTATTTATGCTTTTAAATAAAGTGATTGCACAGTAATTCCATAAAAAATGGATTTTAATTGGGAAACGAGAAAGCTGTGAACTTCGGCGAAGCAAATAAAATTACAGTCCACTAGGAAGGCACATATACGTTTCCTGGGATAACCTCTGTATTTTCATGTTGTATTGCTGTGTGCCATACACGTTTGTTTTTTCTTCATTAGTTTATTTGCAAATTATCTTGATCTTTTTTGAACACAATAATATAACGTATCCTTCTAATAATGACTCTCTATGTAAGGCCATTCTATTTTCCAAAATGTAATTTTCTTTTCATTTGTATTTATTGCAATAAAAAATATATATATATATATATATTTTTTACAAATTTCTTTACTGATTTTAATCATTATAAACATGACAAAAAGTAGAATCCTTAAAATATATAAATGTTAATAAAGAACATTATAATAAATAGGATACGTTTTCTGGGATGCCCTCTGTATTTTTAAAGTCAAAAGCAACTGTATGTACTTATTGCTATGTGCCATACAAATTTCTTCACTACTTTATTTACAAACAAGCACCACTTGGTAGATGTAGGTAGAATTTATTGCTTTAATTCTTTTAATAACGACCCAACTGAAAGCCGAGGTCCGGCTGTAAGACTTTCCCCATATAAAGACAATCACATGGTACACCATTAGGATTAAGGGATAACACTACTTTTTTCATAATTTTTTTAAGTATTTTCCTTGATTTTGGGTTAGTTTTTGTCAGTTTTGCTCCCAAAGCCCAGGTATTTTAATATTTAAACATCTCACAGTCGTTCACATGTAATCCGTGCTGCTTTACAATGATACAATTCAAATAGTTTCGAATTTAACCAAGATCTAAGGTACTTCTGATATAACAAAAATGTATACATGTTATGAGCTTTAGGGTTAAAATCAAAAACGCAAATTGATTTATTTAAAAAGGTATTACTTGAGTTTATATGGTACAGCATTGGGGTTAAGGAATAACACTACTTTTTCCCATCATTTTTTAAAGTATTTTTCTTGATTTTGGGTTAGTTTTTGTCAGTTTTGCTCCCAAAGCCCGGGTATTTTAATATTTAAACAACTCAGTCACACGTCATCCATGCTGGTTTATAATGATACAAATCAAATTGCTTGGGATTTACCCAAGATCTAAGGTAGTTCTGATATAAAAATGTATACATGCTCAAGCTTTGGGGTTAAAATCAATAACGCAAACTGATTTATTTAAAAAGGTGTTACTTGAGTTTACATGGTACATCATCGGGGTTAAGGGATAACACTACTCTTTTCACCATTTTTTAGTATTTTCCTTGATTTTGGGTTAGTTTTTATCAGTTTTGCTCCCAAAGCCTGGGTATTTTAATATTTAAACATCTCACAGGCACACGTCATCTGTGCTGCTTTATAATAAAACAAAAAATAAAATAATCTTTATTGTATTATAAAAACAATACAAATGGTGGAGATTACCGGCAAGCGTATTTTAATAACCCAAACAACATAAATGGTATAAAACATAAAATAATCAGCATAAAATACAAAAATAATTAACAAATGACATTAACAACTAGACAGGTAGCATACTATCACAATCACGTTTTTTTTTACATTATATTTAAAGGCACTTAAACTTAATTGCTTGTAGCTGCCCAGCAGTTGATTACATATATGAGCTACTAAATATGAAAAACTAGATTTGAAGAAATCAGTCTTATGTGACGGGATTGATAATGCATCCATGATGCATATCTCCTCTTGGATTAATCATGTTAAGGAGAAAGTGGTTGTTTTGTGCAAATTACCTTATGAATAAAGCAACTCAGGTGAACATAACACCTTTGTATCATATTGAATTTATAAACTTCAGAGATATGCTCACTAACCTGGTCCCTCCTCCTCAAGTTATTCACAAAACGAATGCAGTAATTCTGTATTTTTTGAATCTTATAGCTATTGTAATTCGTCAAGTAAGGGCCATAAACAATGTCAAGCTAGCTTGGTATTGACAGTATCAAGCTCTCTGTTATTAATTTCTTAGCACTAGTAGGTAGAAGATTTCGATATTCAGAAATTGATTTTTATTTAAAATATGACCTTTGACAAACCTTGTTTACATGTCAGTTAAAAGTTAGTTTAGTGTCCATAAACAAGCCAAGATTTTTGACTTCACTAGTCCATTGAATTGTGGCATTTCCCAACCTGACAACTAGAGATGTGGGGTCAATATTTGTACACGTATACAGAATTGCCTGTGTTTTCGTTGGATTCATAATAATAATAATAATAATATTTATTGGTCTTTAAGAATACAAAGTATTATAGACAAGTCTATTACAATAGTTATCTTAAGAATAATGTCAAATAAAATTTAAAATAGTACTTATAACTGTTATGGGTAAAATAGTAAAACATACTTCATAGTAAGTAAAGTAAGTAAAGTAAAGTAAAGTAAATTAAATATATTACATGCATTAAAAAATTTTTTTTTGCACAAGTCAGTTTAAAATGGTCTAAAACCAATTATATCCTAAAGAATTTTAAAAACATTTCATGATAAAATTAATTAAGACTAAGATTAAATATTCCTGAAGGTACCCAATTGGGTCACAAATATAATTAAAATAACCTAACTAAACACAGTGAAACACAAAATGAAACAAATAAAATTAAAACAAACAAAATTGAATTGAATGTGTGTGAATCATGACACGCATCTGATCGTGCTCCGGTAAAATCGCGACTAAACGTGGATAAAATTTGAGTTAAAATTCTAAGTCTTGGTGCACAATAACTTTAGGAAGTTTTCTGTTCATTGGTCCTAGTTACAACACAACTAAATCAGTGAATAAAGTGTAATTTGATAATTAATAAATAACATTCCGAAAATACCTTTAAATAAAAAATGTTAACAAATGATAGCGGATCCCGGCTCTCAGCTCGCCAACAATAGTGTTATTTTTTTT
>JAEQML010083010.1:0-10628 GCA_016904865.1 Pissodes strobi | reverse complement strand
GATGTTGGCCCACGAAGATTCACCAGCAACAACCGCAAATAGAAGCATTCATCATTCTTCGGATGAACTGTGTAAATACGACCAAGAGCATCAGTAGAACGCACATCCGGATGGCCTGGAACCGTTGAAATTTCTTCGATGAAGCGTTCCAAGTGTAATAACGTGGCATCTCCGAGTAAAGCGACATTCGTGCAAATGGATCGCTTTGGCAAATCTCAAAAAAAAACTGGTCAATGTTCTCGCTGGAATTGCACGATGAGCATCATTCGACGCGGTGAAATATACTCGTTGGCCATTCTCCAGATGCACCGCCAAATGTACAATAGTGGGATGACGTTCGTGAATGGGGAAAGAGAATACACGCCAAATCGCCTCATAGCAATTCACATATCGACCAACTTGATAGCACGTAATTTCATCGTTGGTATTGGAGGTTTGGATGCCAAAAAACCGCTGCCTTTCGTAACATATTTGCAGATGTATTTGATGGACTTTACCGAATTGCAACACTCAATGTTGTTGCTTTACTATCGATATTTAAGCAACACTAAGTACGGATGACTGATCTACCGAATAATCTGGAATGATTGATACCAATCGATTTGACAGTTATTGTCATTTATTCTCTATAATTTTTATATTTTTCTATTCGAGTATTTTAAATGTATTTCAATATCTTTCTAGATTTGAATATGCTTCTTTCCCACTATTTTCCGTTGAATTTATATCCTATAATGTGTAGTCACTGATTTGCAGTGGACATCAAATAATACTAAAAAACTATAATCGTGCGGGACATGAGCTGTCAATTGCGGAAGATGACAGAGTTCCAAGCCTAATTTATAACTTATTTTGTGTATAATTTTTATCCGAGAATTTTTCTGATATTTTAAGAGTTATTCTGCTATTCGGGGCGGAGACAAATCCAACAAACCAAAGATGATAAAAATCGGTTCAGCCGTTCTTGAGTTATAAGTGGTGTAACTAACACGACTTTGTTTTATATATATAGATATACCTAGTATAAGTAGTGTGATAGTAGATTTTAGTTCCAATGCATTCTATAACTATTTATTGGGACAATTAAATTTTATTGACTAAGGTCCTAGACTGTTTATTATTGGCCTTAGTTCGTTATAGTAACTTTTTGCAAAGTTCCATTAGTAATTCAAACATTTTTCCATTTAATTATCTTGAGTTTTTCCACTTTTCTAGCTTTTGCTGCCACATGGTGGAGGTTATTTGCGGACATATATCACCGTGGAGTGCAGTATTATTTCAGTTTAGTCGATTTTTTATAATGTAGCTTTTTAAAATTAATTAGTTGGCACTTATATTTCAGGAATGTAGTAAATCGATATCTTAATTTGAAGTTCTGCGTTGTGCCTCTCATAAAAAACGAATTTTAAAGGCACTATCGATCGACCACCTCTAATAATGTATGTTCTGAACCATGATGTTACCGATCTGGGATTTGCAAATGCTTGTTCTTCGGACTGCATGTCGTGGGATAATATAAAAGATTATAGGTACTGTGAAAAGCATTTTTTATAGCCTTATCGAATATGCCAGTCGGAAATTGGGCGAAGCCTTGCTACGTATTTAATCAATACAGAAGCTAATTAGGAAGCAGAGAAAATAATTAAGCACCTTTGTGGCAAATGCTATTTATTTAATTTAAGTAGATTTTTCAGGATAAAATTATGGCCGATTGTTTCAAGTATTGACAAGAAAACTTTCTCTATATGTGATATGAGCTCATAGCTCGTTGGATATTGGCGTATTTAAATGTTGGAAAGATGCTTCCTGTGCTTTCTATCCTCTCGATCGAAAAGACAATGTTAATAGGTCGTCAATGTGACTGGTACTACTGTGTGATATCGCGGTGGAAAAGTTTTTTGTTTTGATATGTCTTTGTGGAGATCTTCTACTAGACCCATCGAGTCTCAGTCAATATCTTGATATTACATTTAATATATTGTTTGTCCGCACTCACTCCGTAACTTGGATATTGCATTGTTTCTTTCGCACGTAAATCAGTTTTTGTTTTTGTAACTACATATGAATAATTGCCATAGTTTATAGTTTCTTTATCTTTCCTTGTAGATGGTTTGCTCCGTCCATCCTTTGAGGCAACCTAGCTAATTTCAGTTTTAGCAGATTTCGCACGTAAAATATTGACTTTCTTTTTTGTGTTTTATTTTCTCTGACGGCCGGTAGAGTTTATTTACATTAGGTTTTAAGCAAAAACTTTCAATATATGGACAGCTTTTTTTATACGCAAGTTTTTCTTTGACCTAGGAAGTCCCTGGTAGTTGTCCATCATGTAGGCGTAGAAGTGCCCTCCTTCAGTTCTAACAGGTGCTCATTGTGCTTAATCATGTATGTTTCCTCCTAAGAATTACTTGGAGAGATGCCCATGAGCCATGAGTCCCTGTTGATGATCAGCCCAACCGCACAACACGCCCAGTGAGTTGAGCAAGTTTATTATCATTTCATTAAATATTACATTCTAATTACTGGTCAGCTTATATCGCCATAATGACAACATACTCAACAACAACTCTTTTTCATTGCATATATATATTACTTCACTAAATTTACCCCATTTGCTCTATTTGCAATTCCTTCCATCTCAAATTTCGTGTGTGATTCTTTATTAAATTATTGTAATCACAATATTACTAGTTAGTCCTAATAGGCTCAGAAAGTGTAAACAGAACATGATCATGTTTTGGGTATTTTAGTAACTGATTGTTACACATTTATTTTTATAAGCTTTACTTTTTATTGTATATAACCGGTGATTATCGGTAATCATATATCGCCTATTCGAGCTGTTAATTATATCAGGCAGATTATTTTGTGTACTACTATTAGTTCACGTTTTCATTTCTAATTAGTTAGCTTCTCTGTCAATTGACGTAGCAGATATAGTATTTCGCATAACAATTAACAAATTTTTGTTCTCACTTCAATTAAGTGGTTAAGTTAATTTATTTTTTGTAATATCATCTCATGATAACAAGTTTTTTTATGCCATAGATCACCGGTAGACTGACTTATTCATTTCCCTTTTAAGATTTATTCGCTCGTGTCAAGCATAATTTTATGTAGAATCTACTGAATGCTTCGTTAAGTTAGAGTAAAATTGTTGCTTTGCAGTTTTGTTGTAATAAGCAAACCCTTTTATTTACCTACCTGTCTGTTACATTTATTATCTTTTAATACTAGCCTTCCAAAAGCGAAGTAATTAGTAAGCATAATTGAATGGAAACTAAATGGACTTAATAGTTGTATTGTTTTGGTTTTTCATTTGCTCTTAAATAATTTTACTGCTGATTTTATTATTGTTTAAAGCGTTTAAAATTATTACAACTTGATATTTTTCTGACTTGTGCCGTTTACAAGTTGGTTGCGCCTTTAAATAAAAACATCGCCTCTATTCTTCAGCGTTTGAGCTAAGGCCTAATTTGCAAGCTTAGAAGACAGTTCGTTCTGTCATTCGCATCTTTAACGTATAATTAGAAACAAACAAAGGGTGTATCAATAATGGCACATATTTTTCATTATCAACTTACTTTATTTAATTGTAATTCCTTAATAGATGAAGAATGGTGCAGATTCGTGACTTCGTGACCATAATAAATTAAAGTTATTTCTTCTTAGTATGTATGTTAGATCACGAACCGAATAGTAACCATTATTTACAGATTTCTTTTATGTTCTCTACTCAATAATATTTATCGGCCGATATGTTTTTTACTGCCATCCTCGCTTTGTACGACAAGATTTATCGAGTAACTTTTTATGTATAGCGAAAAAAGTCAGTCCATTCAGACGCAGATCATAAATAGACAGCTGGCCATTAAGGAAGGTGAGAATATCTCCTTTATCTTGGGCATAGTTTGGCGTGCTTTCAGGATTTACTCGAGAGCGGTCTTATCGACTAAATCTTTTCCAATAGCTCTAAAAGCGCTGACGACGAAGCTAGCTATTCAAGTAGCCACGGAGATGGAGCGGGCACAATGAACGTGTAGCTTTGTCATGTCTTTTTTAAGGGTTCTTTACCTCTGAATATGAGTAAAGTATAAGATATCCAAACCGCGGCCAAGCCATGCCCTTGGCTAACATATGGCGCACGTCTTTTGTCACTTATCTTCCAAAGTGTAAATCTTCGTGGTTTCGCGTTCTATATAAGTGATTTTAACGAAAAGGATTTGATTTGAACAGTATTTGATGCATTTCATTTGTAATATAGATTGGGTTACTTATTAAGTTCCATATAATGGTAGTTGGCATTAAACGTTAGAAGCCATATGAACGTGTTTTTAGCTATAATATCAAGAATGTAGGAAAAGTAAAATTGTTATTTGTTACTCTAATCTCTATATCAAAGTGGCCGATGGACAAAATTGAAAAAAATATAGAATTTTAATAACATAATTTAATATATATTCTTAGAAATATTAGGGTTTATTCTAAATTTTGATGATATTTTTAAATGCGCGCCTCTATTTTTTTTTAAATAAGACAAGTACATGTCATTTTAAGACCTGACTCTAAGTTTTTTTTTGCGTATGACCAATTATGTAAGCAATAATTAAGAACATCGATGCATGCTCGAATTACATAAAAATTGGTAAAATATTTTTAATCTAGACACCAGTTGGCCTAGCTGTGAAGAGCCGGCTTTAATTGCTGCCTCGTATTTTTTAAGGCTGCCCTTCCGATGTGTACGGAAGTCCACACTAGGTCAACTCGCTTTATTACCTCCAAAAGTTTTAAAGTATTTCTATGCCCCTGAAAAAAAAACTGATATGGTGTTGGGTAAGCTGAGCATTTTAAAGTCGCCTGCATGTCTAAATTCCCCCCCCCCCCTCTCTTAACATTCTTAATTGTGGCGTACCAATACTTTAGGATATACCTCCATCTGAAGCGATATTGTATGCTACCGCAAGAAAAGCTTCACCATGTAGTTAAGAGTTCTGAATGAACCATCAGTTTGTAAAAAATAGAGTTTTCCCGATTCGCAATTCAGATGTAAAATCTGAATTTGTTTTAATATGACCTAGGCTAGAGAAACATTTTTTCGAAGTAAGATTTAGTGGGCTTGAAATTTTCGGTCTTGAATTGAGTTCGAACCAAAACTAATTTACCCAAATGCAGGCGCGGCCCGTGTGCTTATTAGCAAGTGGGTCAAGCCTAGATGGGCAGAGGCGCATGCCAGAATAGCGCCGAAGACGAAACATTTTCGGGTGGCACGCGCGGGTGGCAATGTGTTTTTTACCTTTTTTTTTTCTTTAGAAGAAAATAACCAAATATATTTATAGGTAATGTTTGTTCAAACTAACTGCAATGTTACGTCATCAATGACACCAAGTGTAGATTTGCTAGTGTCGTCATTATTACGAAGTTTTTGCAAACGCAATGCGTATGTCAATATCAGCCAATTAATATTAGTTTTCTTTGCCTAACACGTAATCCAAAAAATGTCTTGCAATATAATATTTGCTGCCTCCGAGCGGTTCGAGTGTGTTTTCATAAAGGTCAGGCTGCATGCGAACGTGCGAGCGCTAAAAGCACTATCATTGGCCGGCCGTCGACAATTTCGTCAACTATGTGTCTCTTTTTAACTCCCTAGAAAGCGCGTATCTACGCGCTTCGTCTTAGTTTCGGTTCTCTAATTGCCGTAAAAAGCCATAAGGTGAATTTAAAATACGGCCGGGCATCCAGCATCAACTGGACTAATTGGGGAGTTTTCGCATGAAAATTCATCCCCACTTTTTAAAAAATAATTATCCGATGATAATTAAAAAAAACAAACTTAAATTAAAATTAGGTGGGTCATTGACCAAATGACCTTACTGAGAAGCCGCGCCTGCCCAAATGAACGTTTGTTCCCTTATCAGTAATAACAAAAGTGGGAGATGCAGCTTTCCATTTTTTTTATCTGAATATTGAACGGAAAAATCCAATAGGTCCTCGGGGGTTACACTCAGTTGCTACATTTGCAAAACACTCAAAGGCGATTGGAAAAAATAATGATTGTGCTCAAATGGACAATGTCCTCTTTTTGGATCCGCTATTATCTAAGTGAGCTAAATGCGAACATGTTTTCACACTTATTGGAACGTGCTAAATGTAGCAAGACCCTACGAATGGTCCGATTTAAATTTTCCATATTTTGTTTTAATGAATTTCGAGCCAGGTTTGCTCTATATATCCCGTTTTCTGTCTCATTGCTATTTTATTATAAAACAATCTAAAATGTTTCTGATTTGTGTCCCTTTAATTGATTATTGGATACGTAAAGGAAGGGGTCCAAATTATCAAATTAGCTGCAAAGATGAAATAGTACGAAATGATTTTTAAAATTATAGGAAGGAGCTGTAACAAATAGTGACATCGACATAAATTATAACTCTCCTTTCATATTTTTTGCCAAATTTCAGAGAGTCTTCATAATATATAAATACTCCAAAACACTAATCATTTTCATGTTCAGTATTGAAACATACATTCTAAAATGTTTCGTAAAAATATTTCAAATCTGTATTTATTAACTTATAATTGATGAATAACTAAATACAAAATGCAGTTTGTTAAACTTGCTTACTCAGCCACTGTTTCCCTCTGTAGTAAAAAGTCTTCAAGCAAAGGGATAAGGCGAAAATTGTAGGAACCTATAGCTCTTGCTTTATTCAAAATGGGCTTATGTTAGGTTTTGCCTACTCATTTTTGTCAATACTTATAGTTATTTGAAGTCTCCCTAGTATACTTTTGTGTTGACTTTGGAACCACCCCATCACTAGATCTCCTTATATGCGACTTATAGGCTTGACGATGTGTGCCTGGGGTGGGTGTACTCAAAACTAACACAAAATATCTATTAATTTCATTATTAATTTGCACTCAATTAGATGTTTGAAAATATGCCACAGGTAGAAATAAGATACAACTAAATTAACGTTTTTGTGTAATCAATGCAATAGTGCAAAATCTTGTCTATGGTTTGAATGATATCTATTTTTCCTCTTTGGATTATTATTGAATACTACAATCAAGTGCAATAAAGTCACAATTAGATAATATTTGGTAAAACCTGAAGTTTCATGTTTTTTAAGATTAGTTTGGATGATTTTTCGGTAAACTGGAGACAAAATTACTAATTACAGCTTGCATATCCAGTCTTTTGTTAAATGCTGGCTGGTCAGTATAAACAATTAGGTATTTCTTTAAATCATTTATAACCATAAAGAGACAGACTTATCAGAATGTATCACCATAGGTAGGTGGGGTTGTATTCATAGAGTGAGAATTGAAACATGTATTTTCAGTATCACGTACTTTAATAATACAAGATTAAATTTGCATTAAATATGATTGATATATACAATGATTTCTAACTACTTTCATGCATTCATCCTTTCATATATAAAACTAAATTCCGTTATATGGTAGCGTCCCTGCTTCTATATAAATAAGAATTACAGGTAGCGGGAATAGGACAGCAATAAAAAACGTATTTATTCGTTCAGCGACGTTTCGATGATATATTTCATCTTCTTCAGGCTAAAAATAGAAACATATAAATGGGAACTAGGTATACATTAAGGTAAAAAAATTAAATATACATAAATCAAGAGACACAAGAGTTAGGTCAATTAAATCAAAAAATCATAAACACAATTACTTAAAAAAAATAATTAAGTCAATTGTAAGACAACCTACCTTCCAAATATTACGTCATTGCATGTATTAAATATAGACAAGCATGGGTTTTTAAAACCATACAGTGGTACATCACAGCTTAAAATAGTACTAACTAAGTTAAAATAAACACGAAGAACACAATTAAAATTTAAATTAACAGAAAAATTGAAATATGCTTAAATGTTATAGGACTTCACAGAACAATTAATCTATACATCACAGCAATCGAGATCAGTTTGGGTTAGTTTTAAAAAAGTAAATAAACAATCTCGCCTTGTTATCGCTATGGAATGTGGTGGACCCATGAGAGCGGTATTATCTACGTACTTTTACTTGCTCTACGCAGTAAGTTACTATAGATACTGCTAAGATTCGCAACGTCCGTCCTTATATTAATATTGTCTGTGATCCGTATAAAAATCATCTCGCTTACACAATGTTTAAAGTAGTTGGGTTCGCTATCCAAAACCTTCACCTCATCAAATTTAAAACATGGCTAGTTTCAAAATGATGTTCTGCCAGTGCAGTTATTTCTAATCTGGTGCGATATTTTTCCTGGCAATCGTATCCATGTTGTTTCAATCTATTTCCCAATTTTTGTTTAGTTTGACCCACATATGTTTTGCCACACGAGCAGGGTATGGATAAATGAGGTTGGTCTGATCCTTTATAGGAATATAATCTTTTAGTTTTAAAAATAATTTAGATACTGTTTTTATGTTATAAAAGGCCAACTGAAAATCATTATTTTTAAAAAGTTTTTTAAATTTGTAAGAAAGTTGGGGGATAAACGGCAATTTGAAATATCTAATTTCATTATTAGTGAGTAAATTATTTTTATCCGTTTCTGTTCTACATTTTAATTAATTGAGAGTTTGTGATATAAATGATGTTGGGTAGTTATTCTGAATTAATAAGGAAGTGAGAACCTGCAAATTATCCTCATGAAATGATTCATGGCTATGGCTTGTTGCTCGGTAAAATAGGTTTCGGATAGTGTTGATTTTATGTTGAACAGAATTATTTGACAAAAGGTTCAGTAGTCTCCCCGAACTAGTATGTAAGCTTAAAGCTTATTTTAAGCTTAGGACCTAATTTTTCTTTACCCTTGACTAAGAATGATGTATTAATTCCAAAAATAATTAAAGACGTTGAATACTGCATTGCATCCACTAACTTTGACGAAATTAAGGAAAATGAATTAAGAGCTTCATCTACCAACATTCTAATAAACTTTTTTAATGCTAATCCTCAACATAGTAATCGATTCATAATAAAACAATATAATGAAACAAAAACTTGTCTTAAAAATCACTCAGATATTTTAGTTTGTAGATCGGATAAAGGAAACAGTACTGTCATTATGTACAAACATGAGTTTTTAATTCTATGAATAGTATGCTGCAGGATACGAGTACCTATCGAATATTGGCTAATGATCCAACATGTAAATTTGAAAGATTGACAAAATAGTATTGTCTCTGATTTGTGTAAGAATAAATATATCTCAGAGTCTCACAGCAAGTCATTAAAACGTTACAATTCGATGCCTCCTTAGCTATATGGTCTGAGAAAAACTCATAAAACTACTTTAAGTTTGAGGCCAGTGGTGAGCTGCATTAACTCTACATCTTATAATGTGGCACAGTTTCTACATAAAATTCTTTCACCAGTTCTAAGTCTTTTTCTGTATAGTGTTAAAAATTCTTTTCAGTTCGTGGATTTTATAAAGGATATTGTTTTACCACCTAACTATGTACTAATATCACCCAATGTTGTTTCTCTATTCACTAATATTCCCAAAGAACAGGTTAATAAAATAATCAGAGATAAATGGGGAACAATTAAGGCATATACAGGCATACCAAAAGAAACTTTAATTAAGCTAGTCAACTTTTGTTTCGATACAAGCTATTTTAGCTTTGATAATAAAATCTTTCAACAACTCGATGGGACTGCTATGGGAAACCCTGAAGCCTAATTCTTGCATCCCTAGTAATGGAAGATTTAGTCTCTGAGGTATGTAAAAGAATCCCCTTTATTATCCCTTTTATTATAATTTATGTAGATGACACAGTTTTAGCGATCCCTAGAACTGAAATTAATTCAATAATTAAGTATTTTAATAGCTATCATGTAAAATTGAAATTCACCATAGAGGTTGAATCAGATAATAAAATCCCTTTCTTGGATGTAATGTTATATAGAGAAATAACCGAAACAATCAAAACAAACTGGTATAGGAAACCTACTAGTTCGGGGAGACTACTGAACTTCTTGTCAAATATTCCTGTTCAACATAAAATCAACACTATCCGAAACCTATTTCACTGAGCAAAAAACCTTAGCCATGAATCATTTCATGAGGATAATTTACAGGTTATCACTTCCTTACTAATTCAGAATAACTACCCAACATCATCTATATCACAAACTCTCAATAAATTCAAATGTAGAACAGCAACGGATAAAAATAATTTACTCACTAATAATGAAATTAGATATTTCAAATTGCCGTTTATCCCTCAACTTTCTTACAAATTTAAACAACTTTTTAAAAATAATGATTTTCAGTTGGCCTTTTATTACATAAAAACAGTATCTAAATTATTTTCAAAACTAAAAGGTTCTATTCCCATAAAGGATCAGTCCAACCTCATTTACTCCATACCCTGCTCGTGTGGCAAAACATATGTGGGTCAAATCAAACAGAAATTGGGAAATAGATTGAAACAACATGGATACGATTGCCAGGATAAATATAGCACCAGGTTAGAAAAAACTTCACTGGCAGAACATCATTTTGAAACTAGCCATGTTTTTAAATTTGATGAGGTGAAGGTTTTGGATAGCGAACCCAACTAGTTTAAACGTTGTGTAAGCGAGATGATTTTTATACGGATCACAGACAA
>JAEQML010083009.1:0-10628 GCA_016904865.1 Pissodes strobi | reverse complement strand
ACACGTGTACGGTAGATCAAAAGCGTGTGCAGACCCGATGTAATTTTCGTTACCGACTCTAGCGCCATCTAGTGTAGGTGGCGTTGACTCGAGCGATTGCATTCGCGCTATGTCTTCGTGATGCAATCGATTTGCAGCATGAGTCGTGGTGGTCGAGAGGTCTAGATGGTTAGGTCTCAACTCGGCAGCGGCAGCTATCGGCTGCTCGGTTTCAAACCCCGTTGCTTTTTTTTAAGGTTAAGTTTCTAAACAGTTTTTTCTTGATTTTGGATATGTCTTGGGGTAGTTTGGGTTAGCACCTGGTTAGTTTCCTTTTCTTGAGCCCCCGTAGCGAGCGCAGGGCCATGCGAAAAGTAATAATACGTGCCCGTACTTTGGATGCACTTTTTACGAAATATTTTGCTTTATTTAACTAAAAACCAGGATATATTTAACAAAAGCCGTATTATAGTGTTTCCGCGAATACATTCACAAAGAATCCCCCTTCTTTGTGAATACATTCCACGCAAGGCCACCTATGTAGTATAGGTGCCTTTGGTAACGAAAATTTGGTCGGGTCGCTAGACTCTTGTAAACAGATCTAGGACCTAGATATGTTGTGTGTACCGATACTTACAATGTTTTGCACTGAGTATAACAAATGTTATACCGTTGGCCAAATGAAAGAACCTGTATGAAAATAATGCGGGCAAAAAATGTTCTGGCATATTTAGATGTTGCCACACTTTTTTCCCAATAATCCTAATTTATTTTCTGTCTAGTTTCCTATAATGAATTTACATATATAAATTTCCTACTTGAATACATAATTTTGTTATTTTCCTTAATACTACTGTCTTCTACTATTTACTATTTTATTTACATAGGCAAATCCGGAATAAGTATATTGTGCATATTTTATTCGCCTTCAAGCTATTTAAAATACGCGACAACAGGCAACAGTGCGACTTTTACTTGATTTTTAGCGGGGAGGCAGTTTCGTGATTGGTGGCAGGATATATTAAATACACTTTGACCCTAGACAAACACCTAACTTTTTTTACATATTTTAAAATTTCAGCAGCGACTTGCTTTAGCCATTGGCGTGGAAACCGCCGAACTGTGTGTGTTTATTTATATTATTTGGTTTGTAGGGTCTGGTGATATATAGGTTTTGTCGATTTTGCCATTTCTCTTTTTTCACTCGAAAGGGGGTGTCCTATAGAGTAGTTTAAGCCAAAAAAATCGGAGGATTCGCTACATTTGAGCCGAAGAAATGCCCTCAAAGTTCCAGTTTTGACACAAATTTTCAGCACCACTTCACAAAAGCACTAGAAATATAGACAAAACACATTTGAAAATCAATTTTCGGGTGAAAATATTAATTAGGAGACATTTGCGTCGAGCGAGAGGCCTCCGTCTTGTTCTGGTCCTAATTTAAAGCGACTCATAGCCCCATTAAACAAAATTAAATTTTACTTGTAAATATCCATCCTCCTTTTTACTGTCAAATGTCACAATAGCCGAAACAGAGATTTTTAAGAAGGCACACTGTTGCCAGACGATTGCTGTAGTTTCGTTAGCAAAATTCATTAGAAAAATGGTGCGCTATAAGCACAGCTTATTCACTACCAGCTAGTCATCTTGCGGCGGAATCCCTTGATTTGGGAAAGTCAATAACCAAGTATTGCAAATTTTGGAAGAGGATCATGACTCAATATTGTTTTAAACGTCTGGGCACCTGAATAATACTTTTGACAGTTCGTTTAATTTAAATTATGCTTTCTATAGTCTAAAATCCGTTAAACGATTTTAAAAGGCAAAATTGTATAAAAATCCGAAATATCCAAACTTTTTAGGGCGATAGCCGAGGCTTCGGACGAATTTGTCGTGGATTTTGAAGCGAAAATTCATTTTAAAGTCAACTCTGGAACTGAACCGCTCAGGGCACTCCCAGGTAGGTGCAGTGCCCGACACTCCAACTTTCCGATTTCGATAGATATGACTAGCTGGTAGTGAATAAGCTGTGCTATAAGTGTCTCTACTATTTTTTTTTATTTAGGGGAATGATTTTGTTTTATGGCAATAACACACACACTAAAGGGAGATCCTATGGTGCTCGACGAGCGGTGTGTGTGCAAAGATGTTGATTGACACGGTTCTTCAATAGTTAATTAGGAGGAAACAGATGTCCTGGGAGCATATTCGGATGTAACAGGTAAGATGTCCATTCGGCAATGCCGAACGTTTCTTCATATGTGACGTGCACGGTAGCATTTAGTCGGAATGGAGGTCGGTGGTCGGATGTCGTGACTGTTACATAGAATCAACAAATAAGTCTTCAATTATTTACACACTTCATGCATGGCCCTCCGCTCGCTTCGCTCTCTACGGGGGCTCAACAAACAGAAATTAACCAAAACTAACCCAAAATAAAAAAAATAAAATAAATTTTTGGATTAGTTTTGGTTAGCACTTGGTTAGTTTCTGTTTGTTAAGCCCCCGTAGCGAGCGAAGCGAGCGGAGGTCCATGCATGAAGTGTTTGAATAATTGAAGACTTATTTGTTGATTCTATGTAACAGTCACGACAACCGCCACATATGAAGAAATGTTCGGCATAGCCGAATGGACATCTTGCCTGTTACATCCGAATATGAGTCCTGGGATAAGTTCCACAGTGATGCAGTGCGCCAGACAAAGGGGTTCTTGTAAAGCGATGTTCTAGGTGTTTCCAGTTGTATGACGAACCGGTGCGCTCTTGCCGTTTATCGTGACTGTCTGGTAGGGATGGGATAAAGCGGGTCAAATCCTGGGAAGATCTGCCGTAAAAGTACCTGTAAAACAGGGACTTCTCGGCC
The DNA here is from genome assembly GCA_016904865.1 of Pissodes strobi. Lineage (NCBI taxonomy): Eukaryota > Metazoa > Arthropoda > Insecta > Coleoptera > Curculionidae > Pissodes > Pissodes strobi. The sequence goes on along the minus strand of JAEQML010083009.1, from coordinate 7,790 downwards.
ACATATTTGCGGTGTTTCAGACCATCCAGATTCCGGGTCAACTCAGCCGACGAGACGCAAAACTCTCTTCTGAACGGAATCCAGTAGCTTTAGGGTGTGCTCTGGTGCGGCACCCCAGGTGTGTGAACGGTCTTATTTGCGCATTGTAGAGCAAGATCAACTGCTACGGTGTATACAGTTTTTGTTGCGAAATAGCGTACCAAGCTTCTGGGTGGCTGATTTTGCGATGTTAGCAACGTGGTCATGCCAGGACATATTGCTGTTGCCCAAGACACCCAGTTGTCCGATTGTATGAAGATGAAGGGATGGTCGATCCTGCCATAATGATATTGTTACGGCTAGCCTAACAACCATCCGAACGTTTTTGTGCTACCCTATACAACTAGCCGCCGTGCCCCTCGCTTCTTTGTCTGTATGACTCATCGCCCGGCCAGACGAGAAGTTTCGGGATCGCTGCAATTATCTCGATGGCCTCGTCGAGATCATATAGAGTGGCCTCGAAATACTTCCAGAATATTCGTGATAGATTTGAGATTATATATAAGCAGACCTAAGGCGAATGTTAGTCAGTTAGTTCAGTTCAGTTAATCATTGAGTGTTGAATAGATATTAGTGGTAAAGTTATAAGACTAGTTTAGTGAGTTAAATTGTATACAGTGGTAGCGAATAAAGAGAGTATTAGTTGAAAATAGCAAAGTTGTAATTCTGTTAAGAACCCACGGGAAAAACGTAACATTTGGTGTCAGAAGTCGGATTGTGAAGGGACCGGACTTGCGAAGTATTTTTCGAGGAAAGAAGAGGTACAAGTACGTCAACGAGACCGTTTGATTGGTGGATTATGGTAAAAGTTTATAACATTCTATGGTCAATACAAGGCAACAAACGGCAGAAATGGAACAAATTAATAAAATGTTGGCCGATTTCATGGAAAATCTAAATGCTGAGAGACAAATAGAACAGGACCGGCTGCAGAAAATTTTTCAAGATCAAGAAGATAAAAAGCAAGCGGATCGGGAAGAGGATGAACGTAGAAGGCAAGCGGATCGGGAAGAGGATGAACGTAAAAGGCAAGCAGAACAGGACCGGCTACAGAAAATTTTACAAGACCAAGAAAATAAAAGGCAAGCAGAACAGGACCGGCTGCAGAAAATTTTTCAAGATCAAGAAGATAAAGGGCAAGCTGAACGGGAGGAGGATGAACGTAGAAGGCTAGCTGAACAGGACCGGCTTCAGAAATTTTTGCAAGACCAGGAAGAGAAAAGGCAAGCAGAGCAGGACCAGCTTCAGAAATGGATGCTGGATGTAATTGTAGGCGAGCAAGGAAAATTACAGAAAATATTGGACGGACAAAAAGAGAAATTTGAAAAAGAAGTAAACAATATTCAAAAAGAAGTTGGAAATGTACAAAAAGAAGTTGGAAATGTACAAAAAGAAGTAGGAGACGTACAGAAAGAAGTGAAGAATCTACAAGCAGAATTTACCAGACTAAAACATCAAGCACCCACCGAGAGGGCATTCACCTCAGGACACAACATCAAACCTCCAACGTACGACGGTCAAACATCCTGGACAATGTACAAAAGACAATTTGAAGCCGCTGCTGTTGCCAACGGTTGGAATAACGAAGAAATGGCTACATCACTAGTGGTTGCGCTTCGTGGATCTGCCTTGGAACTATTACAGACTATTCCCATCAGCCATCAGGGGAAATATGACATACTTGCAGCTGCCCTAGAGAGACGATTTGGAGACCAGCATAGAAGACAACTGTATCAGGCACAAGTTAAGTCTCGATATCAGAAGCCTGGTGAAAACCTGCAAGAGTTTGAGGCAGACGTCAGACGTCTCGTTCAGTTGGCCTATCCGGGAGCAACGGAAGAATTTCAAGAGGAACTTGTTGCTGAATATTTCGTGGACGGTGTCAGAGATCCAGAAACTCAGAAGATGTTACGTCTAGCCAAATTTGATAACAGCCATGAAGTTTTGGGTAGAGCTCTGGAAATCGAGGCGGCCTATAACATCTCTAAGCCAGCAATCAGGGACGTATCCATCAAGGAAGAAAATTTGGCGAACAGTTGTGAACTAACTGAAATCGGCGGTATTTTGAAGAAATTAACCGAAGTTCTTCAGGCCACGGGGAGATTCCGGGAGTCACCAGAAGTTAGGCCATACAACCGTAATCAGTGCTATAGATGTGGCAAGACTGGACACTTCAAAAGGGACTGTCGAGTACAAAGATTCCAAGAGCCAATAGAAGATAGGCCACATAACCGTAATACATCAAATCAGTGCTATAAATGTAGAAAGATTGGACATTTCAGAAGAGACTGTCGAGTACGGATATTCCGGGAGCCAACAGAAGTTAGACAATGTAATCGAAAGGCTATAAATCAGTGCTATAGATGCGGCAGGACTGGACATTTCAAAAGAGACTGTCAAGTACAAAGATTCCGGGATCCACTAGAAGATAGGCCACGTAACCGAAATGTTTCAAATCAGTGCTATATATGTGGCAACATTGGACATTTTAAGAGAGACTGCCGAGTACAACTACGACCTACAGCTCCATCCAGAGACAACAGCAGTTCAAAGCCAAGTCAGGAAGAGTTGAAACAATATAACTTTAAGGCAAAGCACAGGGAAGTAAGATGGCATCGTAATACAGATGCTTTATCTAGAAGGTCATGTGAGGATAATTATAAACATCGCCAAAGAATTGACCAACAAGAAGGAATCACTCCCATTAGACGAATCAGGTTTAAGGTTGATCAGCAGTGGACCACAGGGCAACTAAAGAAAGATCAGCTTGAGGATAATGAAATAGCACTACTACTAAAAGCTAAGGAAGAACGTCAACCAAGACCAAGCTGGGGAGATATTTCAACTAAGGGATCTACTTTTAAATCTCTGTGGGCTCAGTGGGACTCCCTGGTAGTTGAAAATGGACTCCTTAAACGAGCCTGGGAAAGCGCCGATGGCAAAGTAATGAAGACGCAGGTAGTGGTACCAAGGAAGAGGGTATCGGAAGTTCTGGACGAAGTACATAATAAAAAGTTTGGTGCTCATCTCGGAGTTAACGGAATGGTTGATAAGATCCGCGATAGATTTTACTGGTTCAACTACTGCCAGGATGTGAAATCATGGTGCCAGCAGTGTTCAACCTGTGCCTCAAGTCAAGGATCCCAGACAAGATCCAGTGAGAAGATGAAACAGAATGATGTGGGACTACCGTTTGAACGTCTCGCCAGTGAAGGCTCGATATGATCTCCAAGCTAACTCCAGGGGATTTCGGATGAACGATAAAGTCTGGTTATATAACCCGCAAAGGAAGACAGGAAGATCTCCCAAGCTAACACCAGTATGGGAAGGACCCTATACGGTCATCAAAAGAATTAATGACGTTGTGTGTAGAATTCAGCGTAGCCCCAGAAGCAAACTGAAAGTTGTCCACCTCGACAGGTTGAAAGCATATCACGGACATGAAGTAGCTGATCGGAACGATCAGAATTAAGAGGGAGGCAATGTTACGGCTAGCCTATACAACCATCCGAACGTTTTTGTGCTACCCTATAAAACTAGCCGCCGCCGTGCCGCTCGCTTCCCTGTCTGTATGGCTCATCGCCCGGCCGGTCGCGAAGTTTCAGGATCGCTGGAGTTGTTTCGATGGCCTCGTCGAGATCATATAGAGTGGCGTCGGAATACTTCCCGAATATTCGTGATAGATTTAAGATTATATATAAGCAGACCTAAGGCGAATCTTAGTCAGTCAGTTAGTTCAGTTAATCATTGAGTGTTGAATAGATATTAGTGGTAAAGTTATAAGACTAGTTTAGTGAGTTAAATTGTATACAGTGGTAGTGAATAAAGAGAGTATTAGTTGAAAATAGCAAAGTTGTAATTCTGTTAAGAACCCACGGGAAAAACGTAACAATACTTAGATAGTAAACAAACACTGTTATTCCCCATACGGAAATGTACAACATTTGGAAACACTGTGCCAGGCCCCCGGTGTCGGTTACTAAAATTTCATTATTTTCACGTTACAATTTCAATATGTTCACGTTACACCTGGGAAAGTCGTAGTGGAAGTTTGGCCATCTAGGGCAATTTAGGCTCAAAACGCGGATATTTTTTCGGATCAAATGTGGCGGATCCTCTGATTTTTTTGGCTTAAGCATTACTACAACATATGTATGTAATACATACAACAAATATCATAGAACACTAGCCTTATTATAAAAATGAGATATTATTATTATGTGACATATTTTGTACTATAAGACTGTAATATTAAAAAAAACTGTAATTAATTTTGACGTCTTAAACTAATCAATATTATCAATAATAACATGGTAAGAATAATCTCGTGCGCCTATGAGAAGGCAAGATTTTTTTACGTACTAGTCCTCTGCCCGTCACTCGTCGGGTTCACTCGCTTGGGGCACTATACTCTGGTTTTGCATGGCCAATATCGATACAAAAGAAGGAGATGTGGTGTCAAAAGTATCGATACTGCGTAATATCGGTCATGTCGCAGGTCCCTAATTTTTGTGCATTGTGTGTATTTCCACCACCCTCTGAACTAGAAGGCTTGAGGTCTAAATCTAAAATGGCGTCACAATTAGGGAGAAGACTGACAATGAAAAACTTATTAATTCATATAAAAAGTGATTTTGATACTTTTTAAATTCAAAAAAATACTTACCTAATTTATTTTTAAAACTTAATTACATGTCATTTACCAAAATAACAAAAATAAATCATTTGGGAGACATACCCATCACAGAAAGGAACATAATAATTAATGTAATAAGTAGTTTAACAATTATTATATGCTATGATGTAAAAAATACGGTATGACTATTAATATATAAATAAACAATGGTTTGTTTAAAATATCTCTCGAAGTTTAGGCCTATAAACTAAAAGAAGAATACATAGCTACTAAGTTTTTTTTTAAAGCCTGTTTAAATAAGATGTGAAATAATTAATGTTTACTTTTGAGGAGTTTTTTTAATTTGACAAAAATTTTTCTGCTTTGTTTAAAAAAAACGTAAAATTTTTAGGAAAACTGGATTTTGAAAATGCTACCTATTCTTTTTAGTTTGAGCCTGTGCAATAGAAGAGAAAGTGCACCATTAGGTTTATTTGGCTCAACAGCCTCCTTTTTGCAGCATATATTTTTTAATACCAATAATAAACAGAGAGAAGAAAACTTACTTGACTCGACGTTTTCAAAAATAAAAATAACTGGTTGACTTTGTACAGGATCTTTGATTATATTTACGTGGCTACTGGAGCCTTTATTTTTGAAGATAGAAAAATAGTTTTACGCAAAATTCCATATTATCTCTTTAAATTATCTGGAAAAAAATATCGCATCAATAGCGAGAAAAATGTAGACATCAACTTTTTGAAATGGAATACTCTGTATATTATGCGCTAAAACTAAAGATCTTTTTCTTCTGATTTTGTTGATGATATTTGGGTCAGCCATATTTTATATATTTTAGCTCAAATTATAAGTTGCTTCACTCTAAGCGCTAGAAGATATCTATTATATTAACCTTACAAACATTTGAAAATTTCTTTTCAACCTTGGTTTTAGTGTAAAAATTTCGGATTACCCTCCTCCTAGCTCACAAGCTGGCGACGCCATTGCTTCACACACCTAAAATACATATTTACGACTCAGACCTTAGATAAGACATTCAATAAAAATATAACCACCCTAGGGTTAAAGAAATCAGGTATTGCAAAGTATTTTTAGGTAAGAAATAGAAAAATCACACAATTAATTAATATCATATGTTGTGCGCATAAAGTATTAGGCACAGCCTCTAAAAATACGGTGTGCATGACTATAGTAACTTACCCTGGAATTGATTGCCTTTGGCTCCACAAATGATTGAATTTTGTTTGAATTGTTATAGAGCCACTTCGGCCCCGGCTCAAGGATGTAAACTGCACAAGTGCAAGTTTAGTGACCCTAATGAAATGTGTACCTAGTTTCGTCGATTCGGTATCTATTCGGATACCGTTTTCAAGAAAAGCAAAAAACTAAAAATGGGTAAGAATGAATCCTCCACAACAATATAGAACATATTTACACTATAGTAACTGTCTATAAAAATAGAAAAACAAATATTAATTCAATTTACCCACTGCTGCCTCAATTTACCTTCTTTTAGAAATGAAAAAAAATTCACTTTGGTTCCATTTTTATAATTCGCTCTACAGCATGTTTTCAATTCACTTGACACTATTACATACAGTTATTTAAAAGTCAATATTCTCAACTAAGTGACTGAACTTAAACCAAAGCTTAAACATACTTTAATTATTTCAACACGTACCAAAAATCACCCTACAACGCTTAATCGATATTCAATAATGCTACAAACAAAAGGTGTTTAAGTATCCTGAGTAAAACTGAGGTATTAAAATCAAACCTCTGATGTTTTACGGCTGTAGCCTAAACAATATATGTGGTTACATTAAAATTATATGTAGAGTCAAACGGTAGTCAAAGTAAATAGGTAAGTTGGAATTATTATTATAAAGTCACAAAATAAAAACTTTAACGGCTTATTGTTTCTTTACATCAGGCAGAAAGTATGTGAATATTAAAATTACAGCTATTTTAGATATTACTAGGTATTATCAACTCTGAAATTATAATAGATATCTGTGATAACACACCTTGTGCCAGAGCAATGAGTCCATAACTATAAGCTATAACTATTTAATTGTATAACGTAGAATAATTAGGAAGTGTTGTATAGCTTAGTGGGGTCTATTTTCACCAACATAGGGCAATATCCTTGCTATTAACACAATAAATTACTTGGTTTGTATGAAGTGTTCACTTAAAATGCAGAAATTTTACAATTTTTAACATATTTTATATTACAAACTCGAAGTATACCCTTTACAGCATACCTTGGGTCCCAGACCGGGTGCCCATATAGGCTATTGATTTTCTTAGTTTCCTAGCCTTGTTCTGGAGAGGGTGCTGGTATGTCTGTCTGCGTCTGCGTGTCTTGTGGGTTGCCTAGTCTAGTACCTACTGCAATAATCTTTTGCCGGGTTCTCGTTTATTTTCCGTAAATTTTTCGTCAAAGTTGTTTTAAAAAGTGTGAAATCCAATCAAATATTCCTTTGTTTAAGTGTTTTCAGATACTAATTTGTAAGAAAATTAAAAAAATGTCAAGAGACCAACCGGCTGAAGTGCGAATGTCATTGTCATTATGCGATTACGGATTACGCCAGTGCTGTCGATTGAGTTGGCTTGGGTAGTGTTTAAGCAAAAATATCAGGATATTATCATGATTATTTGATTTTAGCAAGAAATAGTGCCTCAACAACTTTGAAAATGGATGTGGAAAGAGTGGACTTGTCTCTCATTTGCAGAGCGTGCAAATGCGTTGCTCCATCCATGAAATCTGTTTTCAGTGGGTTGGAAAATGGGAATATTTCTGTACACAATCCCCGTATTGACGAGATGCTAATGGCCTGTGCCGCTGTCCAGGTAAATAAAGATTTCAATCCAGTGGTGTATAATATAGATATTTACTTTTAGTTATTAAAATATTTCGTTCTAATTTAGTTTAATATGCTGTATCATAATATGGATTTACATTTATTCCCTTGCAAATAGATTTTCAAGATGGCCTTCAAAGGCACAAATTAATTTTGTTTGACCTCTGAACAGTATGTTAAGAATAATTATATTATTAGTAAAATATAAACAAATATGTATTTTGGCTTATTTGTGTCATGAATTCTGT
>JAEQML010083008.1:0-10629 GCA_016904865.1 Pissodes strobi | reverse complement strand
ATATCCACGAGAGTCTAGGAAGTCTTTCCCCACTATTAGGATTTGTGACCTGAATACTGGTCCTACTAGGTCCCGAGCAAATTGTTCCTTGCTCTCTGCTATTATCAACAGGGGTTGTTGATTGCTGATTTACTGGAATCGGTGTTTGATCGATTCGACTCTCTGATGAAAATCTGGGACTGTTTTGTTGAAAATTACGAATCTGTTCCTTCAGGGCGTTAATTTCAGACTGTTGCCTTTCTGATTTAAGACGTAGTTCATCCAGAAGCTTATTTATATTCAGAATGCTCGGGTCAGTAGGAGCAGTAGACCGTTCCGTATATCCTGTTCCAGCGATGAGGTGAATTGTTTCCTTATTGGATCGACCAGATATAGTGATAGATGTAGCAATGTCTTCCATTTTTGACAACGCGGCCCTACTGTCAGTCTTGACTGTTTCAAGAGATTTAACAGCAGAATCCGTGGATTTGCCAAGCTTGTCCACTTTATCTGTCTTGGACCGAAGTTCATCAAACATTTTTTGCATTGACTTCATTAAGCTAGCTTTCATGTTCACTACCATATTCTTAATGGTTACCTCAGTTTGTTTAACTTATAGACAGTCTTTACAAGAAGATTTAATGCAGGGAGAGCGTTTTATGACGGTGACGCCTTTTTGCTCAGACGCAGAAAGAGATGAGCAATTAACGCACAGTGTCACCACACAGGTGTCGGATTTTGCGTGCGAATAGGTTTCCGTCTCTTCAGATTTACATTTGCTGCACAAAACCATTGTTAACCAAAATTCCGCCGCTATATTCCTATGAGTAATTCCAGCACTATAACCCAAAAGTGTAAAGTATAAAAACAGCTTTTTATTATAAAGATCGTCTTATCAGCTTAACGCTCGAGTTCATGTAGCACCAAAATAATTCAAAGTTTATCTTTTTGAACACATTAATTATAGTGTTGATGTACCTAGTTTATTCCAATATGAAGCTTAGCATCTATTTAATTAAAACTCCACCTTAATTCCGGCTTGATTAGGATTATTTTACGTACATTGAGTTAAATACACTTTGGTTTAGTTGCTGGCGAAAGTTCAGAATTTTCGGATAAGCAGTTCACCGCGAAAAGGAGCCGTTTAAATGTATCAATTATATTCTGAAAATTACAGATAAAATTTCAAAAAAATTAAATAAATTTGGCTGTAAAACAATTTAGGTTAATAAGAATAATCCAGGGAGAAGACTAATAAACAATAAAGACAAAATTGACAAACAATCTAAATCTGGTGTTTACAAAATAAATTGTGTGAACTGTGAAGCTGTATACGTAGGACAAACTGGTCGACACTTAAATATTAAGATTAAAAAACACAAAAATCGATTTTACATAATATTAAAAACTCTGGCTTAGCAAAACATTGTATAGAAAATAAACATTTTATAGATACCAATAATGTCAAACTTTTACACACGGAAACAAAAAGCAAAAGGCTGAACCTTTTGGAGTACCTAGAAATCCAAAAGTCACAAAAAAACAGACGTTTTAAATACGAACAACCAACTGAGCTGCTCTTTAAACACCTGCATAACTGACAGTGCAATAAAAACAAAATACCATCAGGCGGTTTAGTAGGATATAACAATTTTAGATTTTAGTATACAACTACTCTTGATAAAGGCCCCATCAAGCCGAAACATATGTAGAGAAAAATATCTTATTAAATTATTTTGAAACATCTAAAAGCAGTGTACTAATTATCCCTAGTATTATTATAATATATAGGGTGTTTCATTAAAAATATATATAACTTTGTTTAGTCCTGCATTTGTGAGATAACCTGTATACAATAGTGCTATGCCAAAAACTTCATCTTCCCTTTTAATTCTTGTATTCAACGTTTATTTCTAAAACGTCAATTGAGAAAGTTAAAGAGGGGTTTCATTTATAACGAAACACACGGTACACATAAAGTAGTAGGAAAATGTGTATACAAAATTGGGGTTCAAACCCAAAAATTACTCCATGGTTATACGTAGGGTTAGTAAAGGTGGATTCTCATGCGTCCGATATCCGACGATATGATGATCCGACAGTGTTTTTATTGGTTAAAATATTCGTCTTTCTATTGGTTGGATTGTCAAGATTTTCGTATCCGAATTTTACAGGCAATTTGACATTTTGCGTTTTCATTTATAAACTAAATTACTAACCTAAAGTAATAGCTCTGAATGAAACACAGGAAGAATTTCCAGAATTTTCATATTCAACACACAGTTACAGGGACCCAAGGATACATTTTTACCGAAAAATGTACCAGTTGAGTACGTACTAAACTGAAATTACCTTAATATAAGTGTAAATGCATTGTTTATTTAACCCTCCTTATCCTTAATGGCAAATCTCTCGCCAGCAAAAATCGATTCACGCACACAATAACGCTGGGTTAATTAATAATTAATTAATATATTAATAACATAAGTAGATTTTGGAAACTCTCGCTACCTATTCTCAAATAATACAAATATCAGTCCTCATGGGTTACAGTCTCATTTTCATTTATAAATTATGGTAAGCATTTTACTGTCTTCGATTTTTATAAATATTCGGAACCCAAAATCTTTTGGGTTGATTGATTTGTTAATATGTACTAGTAGACGCAGATGGGATGCAAATAACCCATTATATAAGTAAACAAAACAAATAAAAAGTGAGGTTAAAAAACACACGATATAGGACAAAATTTAAAATAATTTTAACTCCATACGACAACGGATGATTTGAAAAATATTCGGATAATAATTAGCGCCAAAACACTGGCCAATAGGATCTCCTTCGGATCATCTTATCGTCGGATCTCGGACGCATGAGAATCTACCTTAAGACCCACGGTAATATATGGAGCAGTATCTTGGGGTTGGTGGTTGGTTGCGTGCCTATGCATCACGAGAGCCATAAGCGCAACAGCTTTAGATGCCCTATTAGCCCATCGATTGATGTAAGGTCAGGCACCTATAAGCAGAAGCTATAGGATCGACAATGAAAAACTATTAATGTGGTCGAATATCTTTCCCATTACCAAAATTAAACCACAATCGCGCGTCATTTTGAAAATATGTAATTAGGTGGTTTCTATACATGCCGAAAGTAGATATTATGCAGTTAACTTGTAATTAATTATACATGGGTATATAAAAATACTTCTAAGCGATGCTAAATGACACTCGTACACATATTTCTTCCCCTAAAATTATTTGAGTTTTGGCAATTATTTACAAGGCGATTATTTCTACTCAATTCAAATTAAAAAAAACAGAAACAAATAATTTTTTGCACTAAAAATCCACAAACAAATACGACTATTTTATGATATTTAATTTAAAACAGTTTACAAATTGCCAACACTTGTAACAAAATACTTCGTATAATTTCGATTAAATTAATACTTGGCAATTATTAGAAAGCGATAAGCTCACACTTGTCCTCCATTCTAAAGGGCTTTTACATCAAATTTTCATTTATACGCACAAAATTTTAATCTTTCCGAACGATGATTACAATACATATTTAATACAGAAATATTCCAGGTCTGCTATTTCAAGTCATCTCGTTTTGAACGCAATTGTTATAAACAGAGAATATTAAATGTTTTTTTTTTTCAAGCGACTGAGTGACTGCGTTAATGTACCTCTTCTTATGGAGAAGCTAGATTTATACGGGGTAAGGGGGCCGGCCTTTTCTTGGTTGTCCTCTTTTTTGTCTGAACGGGAACAGTATGTGTCACTGGCTTCACCGAACCAAGGTGTCTATAATTCAAGCACGTTAACAGTTGATGTGGAAGTTCCCCAAGGATCAGTGCTTGGGCCCTTCTTATTTATAACCTACATTAATGACTTAGTTCGCAGTACTGATTCTAATTGGACAGCAGCATTATTTGCGGATGATTCGTCATTTGTCGTGTCAACAAAAAATGATGAAATGGAGGGTGTCTGTAATGCTGGTCTTGGGGTTCTCTTTAACTGGTTTAGTGACAATTTTCTGCGTTTGAACATCTCTAAAACCACCTATATGAGGTTCCATACTGCACAAAACCAAAACAACTTAGATATTTCAATCAAAGTTGGGGACAGTTCAATTTCACGTTCTGCCACAACCAAATTTTTGGGTTTGATTATAGACGAAAATTTGAACTGGAGAAGGCAGTGTGAGGTGCTGAGTGCCAGGCTTAGTAGTTTGTGTTTTATGATGAGAAATTTAAAAACTGTCTTGTCTCAAGCGCAGCTGCTTAATGTGTATAATGCCTATGTGAATTCAAGGCTGCACTATGGAATCTGTTTCTGGGGAGCATCTGGTGCCGCTAAAGTTATCTTTGTAACACAAAAAAGGGTTGTTCGATGTATGTTGGGCATGAAACCAACTGAATCATGTCGCGGTAAATTTAGATTTCTTGGTATACTTACACTGACTTGCATATTCGTTTATGAAATCTGCAAATATATTTTTGAGAACAAATCCCAATTTGCTTGTAATAATGGTGCCCATGACCATTTCACACGCAAAAGAAATGAGTTTCGATCAGTAAAGTGTAGACTTAATGTAAGTAAAGACTCTTCACAACACCTGGGTTTAAAGCTTTTTAATAGACTGCCTATTTCTGTAAAGAATGCACCTAATATAACTACTTTTAAAAGGCATCTCAAAGGTCTCTTAATAGAGAAAGAATATTATGAGCTCGATAGTTTTTTAAATGACTTTGGTTAACCCATGTTTGTTTGTTTTTTTAAATGACTTTGTTTAACCCTTGTTTGTTTGTTTGTTTGTTTTTTAAATGACTTTGGTTAACCCGTGTTTGTTTGTATGTTTATTTTTTTCTGTGTATACACGTTTTATATGCACTTCTAATTGGAGTGTTTTAAAACAAATTGTAAGTTTACCAATGTACAACTATTATAGTACACATATGACGCATTCCATACATGTACATGTCTTTGGAAATAAAGGATGTTTATTATTATTATTATTATTATTATTATTATTATTATTAAGCCTAAAATTCCTATCAGAAAATTTATGCTCAAACAAAGCTTTCATGTTTCTAATGTTTAAGTCAGTAAGGGCATTCTATTATGGCGTTACGGCTTTATATAACTAAAATTGGAACGAGTTGCACAGTTTCGGTTAGTTTAAAAAGTCGCCAAACCTACAAACACAATGGCTACGCAAGTGGTAAATGTATTTGTTCTTACCTCATTATCGAGTACAATGGCAATAACTTCAACCAGTTGGGTAGCAAAGTTCGAATTAATTTCCATGCAGCATAAGTCTTCAAGCAAATTAGCTTGAATATAATGAATCATCTTTTTAATCAATCCTAAACTAGCTTTCCTTACGCTAGGTAGCATCGTTAGCTGGAATGTACTGCAAAATATTGGCAAAAGTCTTTGTAAATAGACGGGTGCCATTTCTGGATCTCCTTTAGGTTCTAAATTTTCTTCGGCATCGGACTCAGATTTTCGACTCCTTTCTTTATCCAATGAGACCATCCATTCTCCTAAAATATGTACTTACTTAATTATCTTGCACGGTTGGTTTTACAATGTGGCAAAAGACTGTTGAAATGAAATGATATTAAAAAATATAACCACAAAACAACTATAAACTAAGTAAAACATTAATCGATCTATGGACTAAATGCCTTAGCAACCCAATGTAAAAAAATTATCGTGTAATCGTATAACACACTACTGAAGTGAAACTTCTGCCTGTAACGAACGTTGCATGGAAGCGCTCTCACGGCTCAAGCGATCCCCAGTACTAACTCGTCTACGTAGCGTTGCATGTTTTCGTTACGCAGCAGCTCGCATGAAACGACTTACCCTAACGGGCGTAAAGAAATTTAATTTCAAAAATGAAACTTTACGATATACAATAAATTAAATATAACTGTTTCACATCTATATACAAGGAGACAGGTCGATAGCCCATCGACTGATCAGGCGGCGAGTAAAGCCTTGTCCTCGACCACAAGTAACGCAAGGCTGATACTTTACTGCAGGGCACCACTTGGAGTCACTCCGGGAGCGAACAGAGTAAGCCTGATATGGGTTCCTCAGGTCACAATGACCTTCACAGCAATAAGAGTGCAGACGAACTGACATGGGAATTTAGTAAGTAGCGCCTTGGGGTTTGGACCTGTGCTTCGTGTTGTTCCATCTACTGTCAGAGCCAGGATTAAGAGTTGGGCTAATGAACAAATCCGTGACGAAAGGCTCGAGCGGGACGGACTAGGCAGTTTGAGACTTTTATATCTGGACGTCTAAGAAGCTCAATCTCACTAAGCGTCTTAAATCAAACAGGAATAAAAAAATAAAGTAATTACTCGTTATGTAGTATTTAGATTGAAAATAGCAAGTGAGTGAAAGCGTAATTTAACCCTCAGATATTCCAGTAGTTCTTTCAGGTAAGCTTTTTAGGTAAGTGGTAAGTTTATTATTAATTATCTCCAAATTATGACAAAGCTAAAACTTATATTTTTTTCGCCTCGTAAAGACAATATCTCAGTAATGAAGCCTCAATAATTTTTTTCGTTGTAGTACTAGATTGTATTTTAACATAGGACCCTCATGCAGTATGCTCATGTTAATAAACTTGAAATGTATATCTAATCATTATTTTACGTGTTCTCTTATGTTTCTATATCAGGATTCAGGATTACTTATTACCATTTATCGTTAATAAACATAATTTAAAGTAGTAAATCAAATGTTATAGCCTTACTTATTTTTAACTTCTTAATATGTAATATTGCCCTATTGATGTGTATGAATTATAGTTTTGACATTAATATGGAAAGGGGATAGAATTACGTATCACTTTTCTAACCTCCTTCTCAACCCCCCAACCCCCTTGGTTGTAACGCTCAGTTCCCAAACAAATACAAACCTAATTTACATAATATACAAGTTTACAATAATCTCCAACTTCACAATAATCTCCAAGTTCACAATCGGTGGTACAGCCTTTAGTGCAGAAACAATGGCGGCCCCCAGCTTTTAGACAGTGGAGAAGAGTCGTGGTGAGTTATAATGCCTGAGCGCCACGCGGTTAACTTATCGCCATGCCCTGATGCTGGATCTTCAGTGAGATTCGACCAATAACCACGAATTGCTCTCCTCCCCGCTGTAACCTATTGAAAAACTTGGAAGGGGAAACAAAAAGAAATATCACCCCAATTAAACAAAAATAACAAGTGTATATTCCGTATTGGTGACTATACTTTTGAATTAAATAAGAAAAATAATTGCTACAAGAAGAATTTCTTGTATATGTAGCTATGACAATTAATATATAAATGTTTGCTAAAGATGGAATATGAAAAGTAACGGTTTAATGTTAAATAGTACTTTATGTTATAACTACGGCGCCCTATAAATACGAATACGTGATCACGTGTCGTTTACATGCCCTTGATTGGTGCTAAAACCTATACGGTACAAAAATATGATAACTTCTTCTACTTCGACACTTTAAATAACTCTAATCAAAAAGCAAGAAGTTAACGTGCTATTTCAAATGTACTAGATTCATGTAAGTAAAATATTCACCTATTAAATAGTAACCGTACCAGAGGTAAATCTATATGATCACGCGTCGATACGCTATGCTTATATGCGAACAGTTTCAAAAATATTTATATTATACGACGCTGAAAAGAAGTAAAACACGCGAACAAGACTACGCTGAAATGAATTAATAACACGCCAAAACTATCCGGATTAGCTGGATAATCCAGTATACCTATGCTCACTATTGAGAATAATTCGTTACTCCCAAATAATTTAAAGGTAGCTATATTTTAAATCAAGTCAAACCATTAATACTTTCATTAAGCAAATTTACCCGGAACTTTAATTTAAGTAGTCCTAAATCACCAATCAAATAAAACACAATAATAAAATGAAATAAAATAAAAGTCCCAAAATACACTAAATAATATCCTAAATTAAGACTTATCTGATACGTTATCAAGCCAACAGTGAGTTCATCCAGGATCCAGGTGTTCGTCGAATCACTGGAGCGTCAAGGTCGAGGAGACACACTCCGTATGCGTTGAGGCTTGAATCAGACAGCGAGACACGCAGTCAATTGATGGTTACTCCGAAACCACGTGTTGTCGGGGGAGTCTCAGTATGCAGTCTCGAAACTCAGGTAGGAAACCGGATCGTAAGAGGACAATGGAAGGCCCATAAAAACCAATAATCCAAAAATGAAATTCCAAAAATCCGGAAAAAAAGAAAACAGGAACAGAAAACCAAGAATTGAAACCCCTGAAACAAATAGGGCAAATTAGCGCGGTGATCAAGCCAAAATATGAAGGAAACAGGTACGGAACCTCAACAAATAACAGATTAAAACAATATCTGTATCAAATTTACTCAAACAACATACCTTTAGATGTTAAACGGGGTTCAAGTGTGTGGCAGCTCTCGAAAGTCAAATCCCCAAACGTGGGTGCAGGTGGTCGAATCTACAAATCTTCCTTCATCTACAATCATCCATCAGACGAGAAACCATCGACGACCACAATCCTGCTCAAGGGCTTCGTTGAATACTCCCCTAACTAGGGCACTGTATATTTCACACTAAATATCAGTATCTCAACGAAAATTCCCAATTTCGAGAGCTCGGCACTGAAACCTACTGGTTCCTTCAAGATCACATAAAGACTAAATTGGCTTGCTCCGAAAATGACGAGGCTAGCAGAATTAACATCGCGCCGGCTCAACATACTATGTTGCCAGAAGCGTCCCTATTTGTGACAAAGTACTAGAAAGTTATGATGTCATACTACCGGATTCGCCAAAACAAGCGCTAAAGCGACTCATTGTCGAAATGATTTAAATCAGTTAGAATCTACTTTTATATGCTTGGTGGGAATATATAACCCACGCGTTATGCGGCAGTCTAAAATTACAATCAACACGCGCCACTAATAGCATTATGCCAAACAAGGCATTAACTTGGCAACCGTGTCGACCGTGAAGACCACGCGCTTGTCCAGAAAGCTGTCACTTATACCGCCAAAATTATTCTCCACAGACTATGTGAAACATAGACCAATTTCGTTCGCGTCGGTAGAATCTACTCCAAGCTGAAATATTATCGAAGTGATATAATCAGCAAATTCAAGCGTATGATAGCTAAATCCTACAATAAATGCAACGCGAATTAGAGTGGTTCTCGAGTCGATATCGACGGAGTGATCCGATGCGCTTTCCACCGGTCGTGTAGTCTATGGTTTAAAAACCGGAGTGACATGACATACTTCTAACAAACGTCAATGTTTCATTCCCAAAATGAAAATATTCCGCAATCACCTAAGCAAAACAATATATTATCAAGTATAAGTCAACGAGAAAATTACCACAGAATGACCATCAAGTATACAAAAAGTAAGTTATAATTACAGTGTTAGATATCCCTAAATAACCTTAAAATATAACTCGGCATGTCCAAACTCTAATTACTCGGCTAATCTGTAAACAATCTATCACTGTTGTTTTATTTTAGACACAACCCTCCAAGAAAGGCTTAAATATATTCTTGATCCCAAAATACCTCGAATCAGCAATTCAAAACCATAATTAGCAAGGTCGAAAACAGTGGATGGCCATCAAGGTGTATTATCGAACTGAAATAATGAAACCAAGCCAAATGATTAGAAGAAGGGTTTCTTTCTCCATTTAGAAAGACAGCATAATAGAACAAAACCCAGGGGAAAATACCAATATACAACGAAGCTTTGTGGTTCCAGCTGCAACAATATATCGTGTGTGTAAAGTTAATTCGTTCAAAAGAAAGCATGTGCATTTGATATATCAAGACATAAATATGAACTATTTGCTTTAGAATACCTAGTTTAATGGATTGGGTTCCATGCTTTTCCAATACTAGTCCTATTGTGGTGATTATCTAATTTTTGTAGTCTACTTTAATAAATAATATGATGTTTGATTATTTTCCCTCCAGAAATAGATCAATTTTAGTCGACTATAGTACCACGTACGTAAATTTTTATTTTGGTCCTTCGCCATTTCGTTCAGAAAAAAAAAATAAATGCGTATAGTTAATCGGATTGTTGGGTGGTCCAAAGGACAAAACTGATATATTGGGAAAAAGTGGAATTTATGAAATTGGATGTATGGATTGTAACCAAAAATATGTCGGGCAAACTAGAAGATCTATACAAACGGGATTCAAAGAATACATAGCCCATTTAAAGTATCGTAGAACAGAAAATTCAAGTGTTGCCAAACATGCTTTTGATAACAATCATAGAATAATTAAAAATTAAATAATAATATATCTGATACATTATTAGACGCATACGAAAGTATGGAAAATATTAAATGTAAGAATAGCTTAAATTGAGATAGAGGGCCTATTCCGTACAGTCCATTGTATTGGTTGATCGAGCGTGATTAGTAGGATTCCAGAAATAGTTCTTTTTGGTTCCGCTTGATTAAGCAAACAGTTATAAAATAGAGATGGTAGCTTTTAAGTTTAATTTTAATCATCTTCTGATGATGCTAACATGGTTAGCGAAACGCCCGCCGAGAGAACCTTTAGAGAAAATTGTCATGC
>JAEQML010083007.1:0-10629 GCA_016904865.1 Pissodes strobi | reverse complement strand
ACTAAATTTTTGCATTGCCATCTTTTTTTAATGAAATTAAAAAATTAATTATTAATTAATTTTTTTTTTTTGAGAAAGTACGACCGATTTATATGCTCGAATTTAGCACTGCTAGCCTTTTTTAACTATTAAAAAAAAGCACATTCCGCTTGACTTTTGATGCCTTTCTAACTTCAAATTAGGTTAATTTTTCTCATAAATATTTAAAAAGGTGCGTCCAATCTCGATTTTTACGATGCTAGTTTTTCTAACTGAAAATTTTACTCGAATTTTACATTGCCAGCCTTTGTAAACATTTAAAAAAGCGCCCGCGCAAAGTATTAAGAAAATATTTATGAAAGATCATTCATTCTACTTGATGTTTGCATTGCGTTCCTTTCAAAATATTTAAGAACTACTCCATTTCTACTCGATTTTGCATAGCTAGACTTTTATTAAATATTTAAAAAAGAGCTACTCAGTATTTTAATTGCTAATTTTTTTACCTTTATTTGTATTTAAAGAACGCCCATTTTTCTCGATTTTTGCATGCTAGACTCTTTTTTAAAAAGTACATATTCGACTTTTACGTGCTAGTTTTTCTACCATAAAATTTTACTCGAATTTTGCATTGCCAGCCTTTGTAAATATTTAAAAAGCGTGCATTCTACTCGATTTTTGCGTTGGTATTTTAAACTGATTTTAAAAAGCCATCCATGATACTTATTTTTTTTTTGCTGGAGACAAATTTAAAAATACTCTCATTCCACTAGATTTTTATATTACTGCCCACTCCACATATTCGATTTGTATGGTGCTAGTTTTTTTAACTTAAAATTTTACTTGAATTTTGCATTGCCAGCCTTTTCAAATATTACTCGATTTTTGCATTACTAAACTTTTTTAAATTGATTTTAAGAAGTTCACCCTTTCTACTTCCTTTCTGCATGCTAGACTTTTCTTAACTATTTTGCAAGGTACTGGGTTATCCAACGAGGACTAGAAAATGAGATTTTTTGACTCTCTCTACTTTTATAAAAAAACTGAAATAGCCATCTTATCTAATTTTCTCCCGCGAATTCGGATATGTTCAGCGAAAAACAGTTGAACATATAAAAGTGCTAGGGGTCACTTTGTTTTTTTTAATTGGAACACCCTGTATATTACTACGTTTTTGGACTCTCTGTATATAACTACATTTTTGGATTCTCTAGAAAAATCTAAACACATTTTTTGTATAATATCCTATACCTATCTTTAGCTGTTTACCAAATATTGACAGTTAAAAGTCGGGCGTTTTGACACCTTGACACGCTCTAAAATCTAAACCGCACGAGATCAAAGAAAACGGTTTGCACATTCCTACCTTGGGTTTTCATAAGCTATCCAATGATAGTACAGGGTTTTCCCGTATAATTGCGCACCCCTTTAAAATCTTTATTTTTATAGATAGAAAAAAATATTTTATATGAAAGTTGCAGGATTTTTCATGAATATTTTCATGGTGTACGAAAGAAAAACAAATGATGATCGGAAAAGTAACAAATCACTATCAACTTCGTTGTTTTAAATGGAACACCCTATATATGATTGAAAATTCAAATTCTGCTAATCTTCCTCTTTTCAAATATATATAACTTATCTATGTTCGGATAAACGAGTTGCAAGTTATTTGAATTTAAAGTTTGTTCTTATAAGCCATTCGAAACATTTCGAATTAGTGTGGTTAGCCATGGATACAATATATTTGTGGCTTATAAGAACAAATTTTAAATTCAAATAACTTGCAACTCGTTTATCCGAACATAGATAATTTATTTATATTTGAAAAGAGGAAGATTAGCAGAATTTGAATTTTCGATCATATACAGGGTGTTCCATTTAAAATAACGAAGTTGATAGTGATTTGTTAATTTTTCGATCATCATTTGTTTTTCTTTCTTAAACCATGAAAATCTTCATGAAAAATCCTGCAACTTTCATATAAACTATTTTTTTCTACCTATAAAAATAAAGATTTTAAAGGGGTGCGCAATTATACGGGAAAACCCTGTACCTTTCAATTTAACCGGAGGTTTAAAAGATCCGGTTAGTTTTATCCGCAGGTTAAATTCGCAGATACTATCATTCGATAGTTTATGAAAACTTAAGATAGGAATGTGCAAACCGTTTTCTTTGATCTTGTGCCACAGCTTAGTATAACAATCAGCTGGAAGTCTCTCGGCCGGCACCATTGAAATATTAGCCCGGAACAGAAAAAGATGCAAGACAGGCGAAACTCGCGCTGTCGCTCTCGCACCGGGGAGAGAATCCAGCGCCGTATTAAGGATATTTTATTTTTGAATTACAGTGCCGTATTTTCAGGTTATTGGTTAAACTCGGGTGCTAGGTGCTATGCCGATTATTAGTGATTATCGTATTCATGAAGGAAAAATAAATTAATAAACATATTGGAACAATGCAAAGACACTATTTATTTAAGAATATGATTAATTTATTTTTTTTATATTTTTAAAATTAAAGTTAATATTTTTATAAGAATATAGTACATGCGAACTCTTAAATATAATTTTTACTCCGACTGCCTTGATAATAGGCAAAAACGCACTAACAACTGCTCTTGAAAACTGGACATTTCAAACATCGCGTGAAAAATATACTTTGCATACGACGTGGGCAAAGTGTACTTTTCACACGCTAATGCGGGTATTTAGATGAAAGAGCTTCTTCTTCGTTTTAGAGCTTCGCCCTCAGAGGCCCATTCCCAGATCTGTAAAAAAGTGGGCTCAATTTTAGGGCTTCACCCCCCCGGAAGCCCCTTTTTGCAAAACTGTAGCAAATTGAACCCTCATACCAGGGGCCCCCTTTTAAGGCTTGGGGCCAATTTTAGGGCTTCGCCTCAGGGCGCCCCATTTTTTTATCTGTAAAAAAATGGGACTCCCGTATCATAGGCCACATTCTAGGGCTTTGCCCTCCCTGGGGCCCCATTTTAGGGCTTAGCCCCAGGGGGAGAACTTCTTTTCCAAATGTGTCAAATATGAGACACCCACGCCGGGGGGCCCATTCAAAAGATTCGCCCACCACGGGCCCCATTTCAGGGCTTTAGGCCTTAAGGAGTCCCAATTTAGGGCTTCACCCCCGGATGCTCCCTTTTCCGAATGTCAAAAATGGGTCCCCCGGGGGAAGGCAAAGCCATAAGAGGAGACGGCCGATGAATGGCGCCTTTTTCCAAAGATATGAAAAGAATAACTCCAAAATTTAAGGGCGAAACCCTAAAAGGACGCCACGGGTAGGGTGTTGTCCCAGCCCTGGCATGTCAATAGCTACTCATTAACTAGTTACACAAATTGCTGTAGAAGTGTTTGTATGGTCTTTGTAAACTATGTATATATCTGATAAATATTATATAATAGTAATATTATTTGCATTCGTAGAAAAAAGTACAGTATGTAACGCGTGTGAAAAATCACTTTTCACACGAGTGTGAAGTTTGAAATTCTCACTTTTTCCGTCGAGTGTGCTATGAATGGTTATGGAAACCGAAGATAAATAAATGACAGTTGTGCGTTTGTTACAGTTTGTTGCTGGCATTCCTGTTCTAAATATGCCCGAAGCCCGAATACAATATGTCAAAACTGACAGTCATTTGCAAATTTCAGAATAAGTATAGAGAAATATGTGCATTTAATTTATAAAATGGGGCTGTAGAAATAGTTCTGTGTGTTTTTCGAGCGCAAAATAATATTGCCGTTTTCGAAAGATTACAGTAACATTTTTTGTCAGGCGGTAATCCGTTACTTTGCGCTTTAAACATACAAATAACTATTACCAGTATATCATTACGAAGTAAGTTGATGACATAAAGAATGATGGCACGATATGACAAAACATTCATTGCTTTGCACAGACATGCCCATAATATACAATAAGAATATTCAAGTTGAAATGTGGACCCAACAAAATATCACAGCTTTGTACTAAGCCGTGAAAATATTACATATATCGTAGTTATAATTAGATACTTACCTCTTTTTATCAGTAGGAAACCGAAAGAAGCTCCTATCACAATTATATTTTTTATTAATACATCCTTTAGCGGCACAAACGCGGCAACACTTTTAACTACGCCTATGTTCAATTAATTCAAAATCTAAGGAACAAATAGCCGCTACCGACGCTAGTGCCGTGATCTTCCCCATAATGGCGCCATGCGCAAGGATCGGCGCAAACCGTTCTCACGAGCGGAGTGTCCTAGCTGATTGTACTAAGCTGTGCTTGTGCGGTTTAGATTTTAGAGTCTGTCAAAGTGTCAAAATACCCGACTTTCAACTGTCAATATTTGGTAAACAGCTAAAGATAGGTATAGGATATTATACACAAAATGAGTTTAGATTTTTCTAGAGTTCCATTTAAAAAAATATCAAAGTGACTCCAAGCACTTTTATTTGATGTTCAATTGTTTTTTGCTGAACATATCGGAATTCGCGGGAGAAAATTACATAAGATGGCTATTTCAGTTTTTTTTTATAAAAGTACAGGGAAAGTCAAAAAATCGCATTGTCTAGTCCTCGTTGGATAACTCTGTACACCCATGCTGCTCGATTTTTGCATCGCTATCCTGTTTTGAAAACAGTACAAAATTTGAGAATTTTTTTAAATATTTAAAAAAGTGCGCCCAGTCTACATACTGGATTTTTTACGTTGCTAGTTTTTCTAACTTAAAATTTTACATTGCCAGCCTTCCCAAATATTTGAAAAAGCGCCCATACTACTCGATTTTTGCATCACTAAACTATTTCAAATTGATTTTAAGAAGTCCACCCTTTCTACTTCCTTTTTCTATGCTAGACTTTTCTTAAAATATTTTTACTGGACTTTCGCATCGCTATCCTGTTTTGAAAACAATACAAAATTTAAGTATTTTTTAAAATATATAAAAGAGTGCACCCAATCTACATACTCGATTTTTGCATTGCTGAACTGTTTATAAATAAAATCACCTTTTTAATGTGGAAAAAAAGAAGTATGCTTATTCCATTGGATTTTTGCATTACTGGTGTTATTAAAATGAAAAATATTTAAGAAAGTAAGTCCTTTTACTCAATGTTTGGACTACTCTAGTCAATTTTGCATCGCCAGCCTCTTTCTTGCATATTTAAAAAATTGTTACTCATTTATTATTATTTAAAGAAGTACGTCCATTTTACTTAACTTTTGCACTGCTATTCTTTTTTTAAGAATTATAAAAGTAGGTAGCTAATACGTTTTTAATATATTTAAAAAGGTACGCCCAATCTACGTACTCGTTTTTTCCACTGCCTAACTTTTTATAAATGGATTTTGAAAAGATCACCAATTCTTCTCGATTTTTTTGCTGGTCTTTTTAATTTAAAAATAAATTAAAAAGTGGGCTCATTCTACGGGCGTTTTTAACTTCAAGAATATTTTAAAAGATGTTTACATTGCTAGTATTTTTTTAATATTTAAAAATTACGCCTATTCTACTCAATTTTAAAAACGTTATATTTAAAAAAAATATATGCCAATGCTACTCGATGTTCGCATGTTGAACTTTTTCTAAATATTTAATGAAGCACTCCTATAGTCGATATTTGCATTGCTGATCTTTCCAACTTTAAACATATAAAATTACGGCCCATTCTAGTCGATATTCGCAAACTAGGCTTTTTAAAAAGGTGTTACTGAATTTTTGAATGGCCATAGTTTTTTAAAATAATTACTAAATTACTAGATTTTTTTTTAAATATTTTAAATATCACCCAATCTGCACACTCGATTTTTGCAATGTTAAACTTTTTAAAAATAGATTTTAAAAAGTACTACCATTCTAGTCGATTTTTTTGCTGACGTTTCTAATTCAAAAATATATAAATATAAAAAATACGCTCATTTCACTACATTTTTGCATTACTGATTTGTTTCTTCAAAAATATTTAAAATTGCTTGTCTTTTTTTAATATTTAAAAAAAGATTTAAAAATCTTCTCGATTCTTTTTAAATACTTGGTTAAACAGAGTTACTCACACTGCTAGCACACTTAGCTCCATTTGCTGTTTTTTTTTCCAATTTAAAACTAATTTAAAACTGCGTTCATTTTATTTGCATTTTTAACTTCAAAATCATTTAAAAAGAACGCCCATTGCTAGTCTCTTTTAACATTTAAAAATTACGCCTAATTTTTGTATCGCTGATCTACTCAATTTTAAAAATGTAATATTTAAAGAAATTATGCCCATGTTACTCGATGTTTGCATGTTGGACTTATCTTTAATATTTAACGATGTTCTGGTCGATTTTTGCATTGTTGATCGTTCCAACTTTAAAAAAATATAAAATTACGTTCATTCTACTTGATATGTACAGGGTGTCCCAAATTCCAGCCTCATCATTGGAATCTCGGAAACTAGAAGAGATATGAGGTCGGTTAAATGGAGGCAAAGTTGCGCAATTTAATGCTGATCAAAATGCCATCTTACAAGTTTAAAAATTACGAATACTTCCAAAGATTTTTGGAAAAAACCGAATATTCGCGATTTCATTTTAATTTTTTTGTGACTCTATTTGAATAGATATAGCAAAAATAAATTTCACATTTTCATTGCTACTTTTTTCTGTTCTTCTAGATGGTGTTATCAGATATTCAAGCCGACGTTTCGTCTTTGAGCTGCCATCATCAACTTTTTTAAATACGGCCCTGGATTTTCTATTACGGATTTTAAGAGCATCTAAGGTCCCAAAACCAATGATGTATCGCACTTATTCGAAAAATTCATATTAGTAACATTTTCCATAAGAACTCATGTGTTGGAGAGAGACGGAAAATAGATTTTTAATAAAATTAAAAACAAAAACCTTTTTTTACGCATTAACGCTTTGCAGAAAGCTTAAAAACTAACATAAGAAGTGGTTAATAAATAATATAATTATTAAAGTGTCAACCCTGGCAATCCTCAAACCATAGGCTCTAAGCTATATTTTTAGCAATTTACCCAAGTAAATAGTTGTGTGGGATTAGATTTGGATCGAATAATAAATCACATTCTTATTGTTGTATCGCATACTCTTTTCGAAAAAATCATTTTAATGATTTCCTGGTAAGATCTTACCAAAAATCTGTTTTCTGTCTCTCTCTAACACATGAGTTCTTATGAAAAATGCCAATAATATGAATTTATCGAATAAGTGCGATACATCATTGATTCTGGGACCTTAGAAGCTCTTAAAGTCCGTAATAAAAAATCCAATGCCGTATTTAAAAAAACAAAGTTGGTGATGGCAGCTCAAAGATGAAACGTCGGGTTGAAAATTTGATAACACCATCTTGTAGAATCGAAAAAGTAACAATGAGAATGTGAAATTTATTTTGTTATATCTATTCAAATAAAGTCATTAAAAAATAATAATGAAATCGCGAATATTCGGTTTTTTCCAAAAATCTTCGGAAGTGTTCGGAATTTTTAAACTTGTAAGGTGGCATTTCGATCAGCATTAAATCGCGCAACTTTGCCTTCATTTAACCGACCTCGTATCTCTTCTAGTTTCCGAGATGCCAATGATGAGGCTCGAATTTGGGACAGCCTGTGCAACCTATCAAAAGTTTTTTAAAATCCTTTTTTTAAACGATTAATAAAGTACCGCATATTCGAATTTTTATTGCTAAACTGTTTAAAAACAGATTTAAAAAGTTCTCACATTTTACTTGATTTGTTGGCTAACATTTCTAATTAAAAAATATATTAATATAAAAATAGGCTCAGTCCGGTAGATTTTTGCATGACCGATGTTTTTAATTTGAAGAATATTTAAAAAAGAAGGCGCATTGCTAGCCCTTTTTTAGGTATATTTAAACAATTCTTCTCGATTCTTTTTAAATATAGTTAAAAAGTGCTGTTCAGTTTATGCTAAACTTTTTAAGTTTTTTTTTATTAAAGAACGCTCGCTTTCCTCGATTTTTGCAATGCCAATCTTTTTTAATATTTAAAAAGTATGGCCATTTTATTCGGAAGTACGGGTGCGCCTATTCTAAGAGCCATAGCTCCCTTATGAAGCATTTTTTGCCGGGTAATTGTCGACCATTCTGTATAATATATGATTATAACGAATGCTCAAAAAACCCAGCATGCTCAGTACACATCTAACAGCTCTCTAAAGTTACTATGTTTGCTTTAAATGTTCTCCGTTAAAAAGTTAAAAAGTCAGTGGCGCACACCTTTTTTAAAAATATCAGACCGCAGGAACTTGTGTAATATTTTTAGATTTGTTACTAAAAATGATCACAATACACACCAGCAGCCTTATTGTAACCATAAAAACGTTACTAAAAAAAAATAATTTGTTTTTTCAGATATTTCTTGTTCACATTAATATTGGAACACTATTATTTGCATTTAGTTACGGTGTTCACTAAATCTGACTATGTTTGGCTTAAACACCAAATAGTATTAGAACTAGTGCTATGTAGGTATTTAAAAGTAATTGTATTATCTTTATAAATACAAGGGGGTGTTAGTAAGTAACTGTCTGACATAGCCTACTTGGTGACCACAGAATATAGTTATTTTCAATAAAAAGAATTTCTTTATTATTTCCAAAATCTCCAGACCATTTATTTTCTACAGCCTATGACAATTTTAATGGAATAAAAATAAGAAAAAATAGAATCGGAACATACAATGAGAAAATGATAAATTTCGCAACAATGATGTGCTGGCAACACTGGTCTTCTTTCAGCTATTACAGCCACACTTGTCATTCTTGTCATAACCCAAAGCCAGTTATTTAATAACACCTTCTAGTATACAGCATCTTAAGAGGATAATCCTCCAAGCGTTCAAAATGTGTATTAGTTCGGATAAGATCTATTCGTAGGATTTCACGGCTAACTGGGAGTATATTCTTAAGACTAATCCTAGCTCGACAGTATAGTCGTATTGTGGATCTAGATTTTTCAGTTTGTCTTATTTAATATTAATCGTCCGTCGATATTACAATCAAAAGAGAAAAATCGAGAATTTGTTTATTAATGACAATATAGGCATTTTGTATACCATAAATCCTAAAATTAATTATCACGAAAGTTTGGAAACTGAGAATTATTTTGTAAAGAGGCTTTAGTTTTCAAAACAATCTATAATCCGAACGTAATATCAAATATGCAGGGTCGTGGCCATAGTATAATGCAATACCCTATTTAGTTTATTTTTTAAATATACAGAATAGTTGAGGCAAATATGATATACTTACCAATGTACCGAGTTTTCGTTTATATTTTATTTTAACGCCCACCTACAGCTTAAACTATTGACGATCTAAAAAAACGTTAAGTACAAAAGTTGCAGGATTTTTCATTTATTATCTTTGAGGATATAAAAAATTCAAAGATAACGTTAAACTACGAAAAACAGAACTTACACTTTCTCCAATGGAATGGTATATATTATTTGTGATCGAAAACACATTTCTTCCTTGCAATATTCATAAATTTTGTAATTTTAAAACACAATTCGCCTTATTTGATAAATGCTTTGATAAAAAACATAATTCATCGAACGAACAATCAAAATACATAAAAGCGGTTTTGTTATTTTATAAACACAATTCGTCCAGTAAATCTGGTCAAAAATTTAAAGTTCGTAAAAGTAGTAAAAATGCTTTAAGTTTTTATGAATGTATTATCGAAAACACGATTCATTTAGATAACAAAATTAATCGAAATTCATTTTAATTTCAGTCCAAAAAATTATGATTTTATAATCGAAAATAGAATTAATCGAAAAAACATTTCATCGAAAGAACAATTGATTCTATTCGAAATTAATAAAAATAGGATATTATCTTGTTGTTTTTTAAATTTTGTGATCGAAAATACAATTAACCGAATAAAACGGATCACAGAATAAAAAAATCATAAAAATCCGAAACATGCTTTTTATCTTTATGAATTAGTGAATGAAAAAAAACACTTTATCGAATACACTATTCGTTTCATTGATCAAATGAAACACACTTAAGATTCAAAATTCAAAAAAATAGCAAATACACGATATTTTTATGAATTTTGTGATCGAAAACACAATTCATGTCAGGCATAATTTATCAAATAAATCTTACGCGCTTACATTGTAAGCGCCCTCTCTATTTTTATGAATTTGTGATTGAAAAGAAAACAATTTTTTCGAGGACACATTATATTCATTATATTTAACTTAAGATTCAAAATTCCAAAAACTAGGAAGTATAAGTTATTTTTATGAATTTTATGATCGAAAGCATAATTCGTCGAAAACATGATTCATTGAAAACACAATTCATCGAATCACAATTGGGTGAATAAATCTAACCGATGATTCAAAAGGAATTAAAATAGCATTTATGAATTTTTAATCGAAAGCGCAATTATCGAAAGCACAATTTATCAAATAAATCTTAACCGAAGAATCATCACTCATAAACATTAAGCGCGCTTTCTATTTTTATGAATTTCTGATTGAAAAAAAATAAAATTTTGATAAATACAATTCATTATATTGACGAATAAAATGCAATTAAGATTCAAATTTCCAAAAACTATCAAGCACGTTATTTTTATGAATGTTATGATCGAAAGCATAATTATTCATCGAAAACACA
>JAEQML010083006.1:0-10629 GCA_016904865.1 Pissodes strobi | reverse complement strand
CCTGTTGGAGCAGACACAGCGAAATAATGCTGATTTTTTATTATACAGATTGTACTCTGAGCAAAATAATATACATAAAATAAGATACTTATAAATATGAAAGGTATGCCGCTGATTTTTATCAAGATGCTTTTCAATTTTGGCACTATTAATTATTATGACAGTGATTGGCACGCTGATAATAAGCTAGTCTACTAAAGTGAAAAACAGCTGATTTTTAGCTGGCTTCACATGTATTAACTTTTAAGCCTACTTTATATGGAGCTGCGTTTTATTTCAGATGCGACTAATTAGATCCAATATTGTTTTTACTGCTGTAGTTAGTCAAATTTTGCAATAGACTCGTTTTAACAGACAAAAATGAGTAAAATAAACCGTTTTGTTGTAAAATTTGCTATTTTTCAAATCTATAGCGTAATTCTGCAAATCCATTAAGGCCGTGGTGATTTTATCCATCCTTATATTAACTATAATTCCATGTGTCCAGAATTTCCCCTGATCAAAGATATATTTTTATGATGAAATATAGCGAATTTTGAGTTAAATAACAATACAAAAATTATATGAAAACCCTTCGCCTGCAATATTATGGAATGAAAATTAATTTAGGTTCGGAACTAAACAATTTTTTTTTCAAACGATATAATTAAAAGCAGAATATGGGGTGACACCTATATTATTTATATTCTATTTTCCAAACAACTCTCCATTTCGGTGTAGTTAACACAATGTTCCCCATTTTAGAATGAGTAGTAATAGTAGTAGTAACCTAACGTTTTGCCATGAGGCCAGTAGTCTAGGATGGACCTTTTGCTAGCCTCTGCATCCGTCCTACTGTTGGATCCTTCGTAAATAAAGCAAGACAGTTGAGGTCCCGCAAATGGTCCCTTGAACAGCTGGCAATGCTAAACATATTTCATCTGAGTTGTTTATGATCGTCTTTAATCTCTCTAAACTATCCTAGCAACCCTTTATGGTTTTTTCTTCACATTTACTCATTTCATCGCTCCAATTCAAATAGCATACACCTATGCTTGGAAGACCGTAGTATACCTACTCGTAGAATAGAGTTCAGAAACTGCGTGAGCCTCCTGATACGGCTCTGTACCAATAATATTAGTGTCCTCATGCAGAATTCCGTCGGTGTACCATAGTCGTCGAATTCTAGTCATTGTCCTCTTGATGGAATTCTTAGGCTAAACTTCCTAATGATCCTTAGGAGGTTTTTGTTCAAAGATACTGTTACGTCTTTCCGTGGGTTCTGACAAAAACTTTTACTATTTTAAAATAATACTATCTTTCTTCTTTATCACTGACTACAATTGAATACACGAAACTACTCTTAAAACTTTACAACTAATAGATCTTTACAATTCAACACTTAATGATTAGCTTGCTACACGCGTTCTGCGCGCTATTTATATCCAGTAGAATATGGCTCGGGACTAATACGGAAGCGTCCGCCGGCTTCTGTATTATTCTCGACCAGGCCGCACTATTTTGGGAACCTTCTCGGTTGGCAATGACTCATACGGAAAGAACGTAGACGCGGCAAGCTTGTATCGGGTAGCACAAAAAATATTCAGATGTTCGCTAGCCGTGACAATGCTTTGATGATGGACAGAGAGATATCCTTTCCCGTCGATATTTCCACTGTTGGGTCGGAAGCATCGACAGTCCTAGCAGAGCGTCAAAAGCCCCAGAGAGTAAACTCGTTAGCTCATGAAGTTTAGCTAACGTCCTTCGGTTTGAGGCCACCAGGCCACGGGCTCATAAAGGATCCTCGGCTAAATCACTGCTGTGTACAGCCTTTGCACTACTCGTGGTCTTAGACCCCACGTCCTGCCAATCACCCTGTTCATTTGCCACAAAATCGCTGTTACAGGTTACTGTATACCATCTGCACTCCTCAGTTAAGCTTCCTATCCAGGAATACTCCAGAGCACTTTACTTCCGATCTTAAGACTTAAGGTTATCTGTTGATTTGGACTAGCCTAAATATGTCTATATACTTCCTTCTGGTGAAGAGGCTGAATTCCGTTTTCCTCGGATTGACTACAATATCTCACTAGCTTGTTGATTGTTCGCTGATTAGTAGGACTTTGCAAATGGTGCATCCTTTTGCTTTGTCGAATGTATCTCCTACATCGAAGAGTAACCCTAAAGCCACCGCTTAAAAATGGAGTGCATTCTTTCCTTCTGTACTACTGTAAGTGGTGCGTTTTCAGTTGACCTTACCCTGCGGTAATAGTTCTGGTTCCTATGAATAGGATGTCGATGGAAGTTTCCCTCGACTAGATATCTATCCACTATTTTCTTTAACGCCTTCATCAACAAAGACGGCAAGCTGATCGGCTTAAAGATTTTGGGAGCGATTTAGTATCTCCGGCTTGGGAATAAAGTCAATAAAGACTTCTTTATCCACCCTCCAGATCATCTAATGTTCAATCAGTGGATCGATTCATCGGTTACTAACTTTTCGTCGGCTAGCTTTCAATCCAGTATCTGGGCCTGGATTGGTCTCGAGTTTTGATCTAGGTCAACTGCGATCCAAGGACCGTGTACATCTAGAAAGAGTTTTAGTGATTCCTCCTCTGATGTAGTCCAAGACTCACCTTTCTTTTTGAGCGAGCCTATACCGTCTTTCTGCTTTCGCAGCTTAGGATTTTCATTAGCCTTGCTTTACTATTACCGACAGCAATTTGTTTTGTTGCCTTTGACTTCATTTCCCACGTTATTATGCCCGTTGATATTCTCCATTTTTTAACCTTATCCACAAAGTTTAGAGTCATCATTGTGATGTCAATGACCTCTTGACGCACTCTGTTTACAAACGTGAGATCACGTCCTGCATTCAGTTTCACCGGCACTATTAGTAATAGCGCATCGCGTTTCACCTGGCATAAGTGTCTGTGCTATCCCATACTGTATTAGCGGCATTTACGTCGCACCCAATTATCGTATACGCTACCCGCTATCAATGTGCAATTCTTATTACTCACCTTGTATTCCAAAACAGCTGCTGGTAAGTCCCATTTGAGGTAGTGATACTACGTGGAGATCCTCAGACATCACAATCGCAGTTGTTGGTCGGGAGTCGCACTCTGTTTCGGCGATGATGGATTTATATCAACCACTCCCAGTCCCTTTACTTGGTTTCAACTTATAATAAACTTATGGAAATGTTTCTGGCTAAACTGATTAAACTTTGTGCCTTCCCGATAAATTTTTAATTATGAATATGTTTTTTCTAATCAGTTTTATATAATGCCCATACAATTTCAATAGGATTGTACCAGCAATAAGGGGATAGTCGGGATAGTCCAAGAACTTCATATCTATGGGAACCTATAAATTCGCTATTACATAGTTTTTACCATTAAAATTTTGTACCAATGGTTCAGGTAACTCCCAAAGTTGTTTTTTAGTGTTAAGTATTTTTCTTTTTTCAAAAACGCCGAAATAATAGACTTATTCGCAAATTTTTAATGACTTTCCTGAAAGTATAAAACAATCTGGAGTCAATAACACATGTTTCTAAATTGGATCAAAATACGGAATTTGATTAGATTCACTGTTTATCGTGTTGTGATAATTTTTATCACTACTAACTTAGACTCGAAAAGAGATGCAAAATTTGGAAGAAACCCAGCACTATTCCCAGCATCTAAAATTGTGTGCCTTTCATTTTCACTTCAAACTTTGATATCAATCATCCTCTTTCTATCATCTTCTTTCGATCCATTTTTACATGCACATGAGTCTTCGAAAAAAATTACTTTATATTGTCACCAGAATTTACAGACTTTTCTGAAAAAAAAATCATTTCACCTTAACTCCTTTCACACGAAACTCTCCCATCAAGTTTTTAAATTTTAAAAACATCACAAATAAATTCGTGCAATAAACTTCTTGATCAATGAAAATTAACTTCCTCCGGCGTTTGTTGTAATATACCATTTAAACAAAAAAAATCTCTTTTAAATTCTTAAATGCATACCACCTAATTTTCGCCATTAAAAAATATTGTGCGGCTTTCCTACTACGTTTTCTATTTTTTTAGCACAGTCTCCAAACCAAAGTTCTTGATAGAGCGTTCATTTACAATTTTATAAATTACAAATGACAGACGATTATAGATAAGGTTGTAATTTTATCACAAAGTAGGTTGCAGTATCTACAGTTGCTAATAAAATAAAAAAAATTTTAAACGCATAATTTATTATTAAGAGTCATATTAAAATTTAATGCTATTTTGTAACGCGTTGTTTTCATGCGGCGCGGCGCGGCGGTATTAACCTTAGCACGGTATGTAATGTGGCGCCATTTGGATGCATGCCATTTTGTAAGGGCTACTGGGATTCAGAGCCGCCAGAAAGTAATACTCAATATTATTTTACAAATTTACATAAAAGTTTTAGCCGAAACCATTTTGGGATGCCTTTCCAAGTCTTTATGATTAGGAAATAAATTCTTAAACTCCTGACACTCATTAAGCATGGTCTACTCTACTTTATTCCTGCATTATTAGCAAACGCACGAAATTAAGCGCAGAATTGATGAGAAATGATATACCCATATGTCTAAAAAGAAAAGTGCATGAACAGTGCCTGGTAACGGTAATAACATACGGAACAGAAACTGTGACATTAACAAGAAAGTCAGCAGAAAATCTAAGAGTGGTTCAAAAAGCAGTTGAGAGAGCCATGCTGGGAATCACTAAAAGAGACAGAATACCAATAACACCATCAGAAAAAGAACTAAAGTTAAAGACATAGCTGAACATATAACTGGAATGAAATGGAGATGGGCAGGTCATATGGCGAGAACATCAAAGATAGGTGAACTAAAAGAATATCAGAATGGCGACCACGAGAAGACAAACAAAATAGAGGTAGACCACCAACACCATGGAGCGATGACATAAAGAGCATTGCTGGGAATTGGATAATGACGGCCCAGAACCGAGGGACATGGAAGAAGCTAGAGGAGGCCTACGTCAAGGAGTGGACAATAACGGCTACATGATGATGATGATGATGTTGATTTGTTTATTATTAGAAACGTAATAAAATAACCAACGAAATATCGTATTATTAGAAATAAAAATGAGGCTCCAGAGCAACTACAAAAAACTTTTGCCGCCGGCAACTAGATCTATTTATTGCCAACATGCTACAAAACTGACAGATATGTCACACATAACATGACAGAATCACCCAATGATTAAAAAACTCGTTTTTTGATTGGATAAACCAGCGGCTGCAAAAGTACTTTTACTGCCTCTGACAGCGGCAATAATAGTATATTATTTTATATGGAGGAAAAGTGACACTTTTCATGGTGCGCTCGTGTTTAACAGCCGAACGGAGTGAGGCTGGTAATAGAGAGCAAGCCATGAAAAGTAACTTTTCCTCCAAATAAAATATGCTGTTTTTTCTTCAAATGTCGACAAATTAATGCAAAAATATCTCTTTTTAATAGTAATAATTATAATTATTATTAAAGATAAGTGGGTTCGCAAGGGGGCTTAGACCGATGTCGGTGAATAGGCACAGGTTGTTGCTATAGTAATGTAACATAAAACTGTCAGTGGATACTGTCAACAATAATTATTTTTTTAAAATTGCGTCTCCGATTGCGTTTTAATTCCGTATTGATAAGCAGTTATTGGGTAAGTTCGATTAAATAATAACCAATTTGTTCCTAAATTAGTGATTTTTAGAAATGCAGTGCACAAATTGAGTGATAAATACAAATTTTAGTTTAATAAATATCGAGTTGTTGGCGCCTATTTTGTTGTTTGTTTGTATCTATGTTGCTATGACAACACTTTTACCTCCGCCGGCGGAAAAGTGAAAAGTAAAGCTCCGGCGGAGGAAAAACGAAACTTCACGGCCGCCTACACAGTCGAATAAAGACGGATTTACTGACGTTTGAAGAAAAAAATACATTTTCATCAGTATATAAGATAGAACTCTTAGTCAGGAAATATTCTGCCCAATACAACTCGTAAATTAAAATTAACCATATATTTCAGGAAAAAAGCTAGTCGCCTAAAGATAATAGCATTCATCCATTCATTCCTGTTTTAAAGAAGAGTCTTACTCCTTCGCAGTCGAGGTCTCTTGGCTTTCGATAAAAAAAAAATTATTTCGTGCATCTTTAAGTGTAAATATATTTCTGAAGGATTCATCAATATGCTGCATTGGACAACAGCTTAAAAATAAGACGAAACAAAATACAGGGCGATTCTACATGCATTCATAAGCATGACACAAAATAGGAGGTATTCGCAATAATTCAGAGTTTTCCTCACGGAAAATATCGATGGCGAATAAACGTCAGTGCCGCATACATAGACCTGTCTGTTGTCCGTTATAGAGCCGTCTCCATTTCTCCTCTAAAACGTTAATTCGCGATTTAACTACTTTATTTGCGATTCAAATGAAATTACTGCCGTCATTAAACAGGCTGATATTGACAATTTCATTTGTTAACAGCACGCACTCACGCGTCCCATTAAACACATATACAACTGAAGCAGTATCGTCCGTGTGATGACGATGGTACTTGGCCTTATTTTAACGTAAATTAGATTTGGTTTTAGCGAGGAAACGGTTGGACATAATTACGTAAACGGTAAGTGCATAATACTCATTTTGATAGCGCCGAATTTGTTTTCAAGGAACTCTAATTATTATTATATTCAGTACGAAAAGATGCGTACACCACAGCATTATAGAACCTTATACCATATTGCAAATTTATTCGAGGTAATAACTGCCAAGATGCTTGGGTAATTGAAAAAGTAAAGAAAAAAATAAGTCAGTTATGTTAAATATGTGACCAAGGCTGTCAAATAATATTGGAGACAAATCTTGAATATTTCCCCTTAAATAACTTATTCTGAGTCTTGTACCCATTCTTCATAACTATCCTCACTAGTATTTCAATCTAGTGAATTTCAAGTTTAGCTAGCGCATTACATTTAAGCAGTGACATTTGGACCTGCTTATTTGACTAATGTCAAGATGATAATTCACTGTCATTCCGAGGCTTCCGCATATTTCAACACCGGTAGCAAAATCAACAAAAATCCAAACAATAACTTTAAAAAACAACTTGTACGCTATGATTGATTCCATTTATTTGTCATTAAAATCGTCACATTGTACAGCAAAATATAAAATTATGCTTTGACTGCGTCTTTTTTCTGACCTACTAAGCAGGGGAGAGGGAAGGATGCAGCGCCCTTTAGGCAGCCAACATTCTAGCTATATGCCGTAATAATTGCCTTATCAGGGAAACTTTATGATATGCAGGCACTCAACGATAGGGTAGCGTGGGGCTAAAATGCGGCCTCGAATAATATTTATCAGTAGATTCCAGTGCAAGTTCTGCGGAAAAAAGAGATTTACTCTAAAACAACCCCCTCAACATTACTTAGGTACCCAAGCGGGCAGCCCCATAATGCTTAATTAATCCATATGGCTAATGTCGTGATGTCTATCTAAAGAAACTTTGCACCTATCGTACACCGAGGGACAATCAGCGCTCCTAGATTTAGCCTCTTTGGATGTGTTTCATTTGACTGGAATTTCGGTCAGAAATAAGTTATTAAGTACCCTGTTAAGTCGTCCCGGGGTTGCCTACGCACGGTTTTGAAATGACATGACAGGTAGTTTAAGGGGTTTCGATAAAATATTGGAAACCGTTAACATGGTGGTCCATATATAATGGATAGAATGATTAGGATTGCGCCGGGGAGTGAGTCACCGAGCGAGTGAGAACGGATCTCTATACCATGGCATGCAGGTCCGTTATACTCGTCCCCTTGGCCGCAAAAAGGACGCCTCTCAGGGTTCTGTTTTGGAGCACCTGCCAAAAACGATGACCTACACCGGTGCGCCGTTGATGATAATAGAAACTTAAGGGTGATTTTGGGGATAATCATGGATGGAATTTGTGTACTTAATGCAAAAAAGGCGTTTTTCACTAGGGTGTCTACTTAGAAAGCCATTCTTTTGTCAAATGTGATACCTAGATATTTGACCTTGTCGGTGTAAATATAGGGGTGTTTTTGATGGATAGAGGTTGAAGGATCTGGTTGAATGCCAAGGCATTCGAATAATAAGCTTAATTCTTAGCAGATTTATGCTCACTTTCGAGATATTGTAGTCGAGATGAGTTGTCTGCGGAGAAGGATTGGCAGTAAATTGTTGTGTCATCAGCGTAAAGGGCTAAATTTATGTTGTGAAACGTATGGGTGTCGGCAGTTTATAAGGAGTAGAGAAAACAGGAGATAAAACAGTGTCCTGCTGCACGTCGGCGGCGAGATTTTTGGGGATTGAACATCTTTCAATCCTCACCTGGAAGATACGTCCGAAAATAAAGGGGTAAATTAATGAAGTGAGGTGCAACGCTTATAAATTAAGCCCGGGTGCCAAACTGTATCGAAGCTCCTTTCCATATCACCTAAAAGCAAAACACCGCAAAAATATCAGTGGTTATTCTCACTGCAAACAGATTGGTGTGGTGCCCGTGCATAAAACCAAATTGCTCGTTTGGCAAATTCGGTGACTGCTGCAAAGTGAGTGAAGACCTTAATCATTTGGACTTTTATTCTGGGGGTCACCTTAAACAACTTATCTATACTACTCCTATTGAAGCTGGACAAGAACTTCAATTGCGCATTATTAACGGTTTTAATACGCTTCGCGCCAGCACCGAGAGACAATTTAGTACTTCGAATACATGGGTGTTCACTGGCTCATGAAGGACACCTTCAGCAATTTATTTGACTTTACATGTAGGTGCATTATTCAGAGCTTTTAGGTGCTATCATTTTTTAAAGAAATTCCTGTGAGCTGGACAATAGAATCATTTTTTACTGAAAACTGCAAGAGATACGAGAAAAATGCAAATGCATTTAATTTGCTTAAAATGATTTTTTTTTGTCAAGTAAAATAAGAATTTTGAGTATTTAGCAGGCCCTTATTATTGATTTTTGCTAATTTCTAATAATCACCCGGATCTCCGCCAATGAACTAATTGAGAAGTTCAACATGAACACAAAATAAAGTGCTCAAACCTTTTATTAAGGTGTGACAAATATTATACGAATGTCGTTTGTCATTAATCATTAATAAAAAGAGAACACGAACAAAATTTTTTTTCAACCCCTTGTATTTTGAAAACGAAGCGACATTCGAAAAAATTTTATACCACATTTTCGTCTTACAATTACGTGAGGATTAATTTTTTACCGAGGTTAGAAAATACCCTGTATTAGCTTCTCGCTCACTAGTCAGTTCTATGGTTACTTCCCATAACGAATTAATTGTAGGAGTAAGTTTATTTCAGACGTTCGTCCAGCAGTCATTTTTGAGTTTGTTTATTAATTGGTTAACGGTGTTTGTTAATTTTATCACTATGTCTAAATATATTTTTAGTTCTTATTCAACTTAAAATAAGTTTTATGGTGATTTTAGTAGCTAATCTATTCTGAAGGGTTAGAATATTTCTGATCAAATTTTCGGCTACTCGTTCTATGTGGTTTGAAGTTTCGATTTGATGAAATGAGAAGTATTTCGTCGGTAGTGTACAGGGTGGCTCGAATTCGAGTCTATGCATGGGGAACTCGAAAATCCTAAGACATACAATGCCGCACAGTAAAAAATTAAACGGTAATTTTTCGATAAAAAGTTAGTGCAACTGTGTTACACAATAAATATACCGATTGACTTTTCACTTAATTCTGTAAAAGTACATTGAAAATGAGGAAAATTACAGTGGAATATTTCTATATAAAATATCGTAAAAAGGGTAAATTTGTATGGTATTTATACAGTGCTTCCGAAAAATAAGACAATAAAATTGCAGGTAATGTGATGGAAATTGCGGTTAATACACTGGAAATTTGGAAATCTACAGTGGAATATTTGTATGTAAAATTTCCTGAATATGGTAAATCTTTATAGTATTTTTACTGCATATCCGAAAATTAACATAGTCAAATTTCAGGTAATGTGATGGAGAATTTTAGTTGGTAGGTTGGTACACTTGAAAATTAGGAAAATATATATATATATATATATAAAAATTGCATACAACACACTTTTTAAAATATTTATTTTTATTGAATAAAGGTACATATTATAAGTGTCAGACACAAAGAAAACAGTATTTTCACCATTTAGATTGGCATTGCAATACTACATATACAGGGTGGCCAAAAAAGTAAATACTTGCAACAAGTCGAATACTTTTTTATGTATCATTTCTCATAAAATTTTAGTCTTGATAAAAGTTGATGCTTAATACAAAACCTCTTAATAAATCTTCAAATTTCCTGACTTTTTCTTAACAAGGCTGCAAATAGAAAAAAAAAATAAAACTACTCAAGAGTAACTTAAGATTATTATATACCCTTAACTTTCAAAATATGAAAATATTTTATTAACAAAAGTTTTTAAGAATCTTATTATAGGCATAAAATTTGAAGAAAAACCAAAATAATATATAAAATAATATTTTCTATTTTTTTGGGAAATTATTCAACATTATAAAAACTATTGTATATATATGTTATATGCAAATTATTTGACCTGTTGTACTGCGGTCACC
>JAEQML010083005.1:0-10629 GCA_016904865.1 Pissodes strobi | reverse complement strand
TGCTGATGATCTGGCCATTGCAATCCAAGATAAATGCTTCATGGTCATCGAGAACAAGTTGGAGGAGACTCCCACAACAATGTCCAAATACTAGAGGCTACAGGCTTAATGCCCTAAAACCAAATCCCAACAAAACGCAAGTAAGCGCTTTTCATCTTAATACGCATAAAGCGAAAAAGAAACTAAGGGTTGTTTGGCAAGGAAACGAACTTGAATACACAGAGACCCCTAAGTATCTTAGCGTAACCCTGGATAGAACCCTGTCTTATAAACACCATTGCCGCAAAACAAGACAGAAAGTTGAAGCAAGAAATAACTTACTGCGCAAACTCACAAGTAGTAAATGGGGCGCAAATCCAGACGTTGTCAGAACAACAGCACGAGCGCTATGCTTCTCAGCGGGGGAATATGCATGTCCGGTGTGGAGTCGCACAACGCATGCATTTGAGGTGTGTAGAACATTGAATAGAATAAGAACGGGAGTAACACCTGTGAAAGTTAATAAAATCAAGTGGGGGCAGTTGGAACAGAGCGATGTCCTATGCGAATGTGAAGAAATACAGACCATATGGCATCTTTTAGTATGTCAACAGTGCCCAGCAACGTGTGCCCTCGACGACTTGTGGAAAGCAAATAAAAGAGGACTTGACGTAGCCCGATACTGGACGGAAAAGCTTTGAGATGTTCGGACTCGAAAAAGTAAAGTAAGTTTAATTTATTGTTCTGTGTGTAATTTATTTTGACAGTTTGAAATCTTTTCGTCAGGTAACTTTCTATCAAACGTAATACAGGTCCTCTGATTCCATAGTGCAACAACACATCTACGAGTTTGTTATGGGGCACCGTGTCGAAAGCCTTAGCAAGATGGATAAAAAAAACCTAATTTTTCCACCCAGATTTCGACGTAAGTCTAAACATAGCATCCCTCCATAAATCCAAACTGATCAGCAGAAATGATATTATTAAACTTATAGATATCGAGCAATCTGGATTTAAGTGCCTTCTCAAAAATCTTGACAAATTATTAGACTTATTGGATGATAATTTTTTATATTTGTCATTGCTTTATGTATGGGCTTCACCACAGTAACCTCAAATTCACTCGCGACAATGCCAGTTCGAAAAATCAAATTGATAATATCCAAAAGTGGATGCATTATTTCCAGGTGAGTTTGTTTAATTAAATCCGCAGATATATTATCGCATCCCAAAGAAGCATTTCATTTCTTGTTAAAGGTCTAAGATACATAGAGCTGGGACTTGCTGAGGCAGCATTTGAGGTAGATGTGGGTCGGGAATATTTTCCTCATTTCTATGCCAACATTTACAACATAATTATTACAGCCATTTGATCATATATTTTCAAAATTATATTTAACGTTCATAGCTATCAGATAGAAACCAAAATTACACGAATGTTTAACTTGATCTTTCAAATAATTGCTTCTAATCCAACCTAGCAAATTCTTATTTAATTTAATAAAGCAAAGCGTTATATTTCTTGGAAATAGGTTATGCCCGTGAATAAGCTAAACACGAGGACAAATACCCATCCTATGTACACAAGGCATTTATATCATTTAGATACTCATGGCACTCCGGGTGCACTAAAAATTAATTGCCTAGCATGTCTCGGGTTCATTACCTTTCGTGGAAAGCTATTACGTCTGGTTTATCGCGTCATCTAAATTAAGCTCGTTTATGACGAAAAAAAAGGCAAATAATGACGCAATATGGGAATGCATATACCATCCTCTGGAATGCAGTTAAGTGCGCTTTTTGCTGAAAAAGCCGCATGAGCGCCCGCTCTCCTATGAATTTGTCCACAGGCGTCTAATGCGCGGTGGTAACCGTACGTTTATTATCTAACGTACCATTTTATAATCAGTGGTAAATATTGTAATGGTTTCAGTGGACCAGCTGGCTAGTTTTTAATAGTAACCATAGTTATATACACCTATATGGCTTCAATTAGAATCACTGGTCGCCACTGAAGCCTGCATAGAAAGGACTGCTAGTTCACGACCTAAGATGTCTAAAGTACACATAGGAAAAACACCCTCTATCAGTTCGTCTTAAAACTGTGTAATTATTTCAACTAATTTCTGCTGAAGAAAATTGAAATTACTTTAAAGATCTGATGGCAAATTAACCTCCAAAGGAATTATACCGGAAATGCAAGAGTTATGAGACCTAAAAGTAGTATTGACTGCAAATGAAATATATTAACACACATAAGATGATTGATCGGTTTCAAAA
This sequence comes from Pissodes strobi, assembly GCA_016904865.1. Classification (NCBI taxonomy): domain Eukaryota; kingdom Metazoa; phylum Arthropoda; class Insecta; order Coleoptera; family Curculionidae; genus Pissodes; species Pissodes strobi. The sequence continues at coordinate 8,370 of JAEQML010083005.1, read as the reverse complement.
CGTCTTTCGACATTGTCCGATGCCTAATTTCCACATCAAACGGTCGTTGTATTGGTTTTCCGCAAGATTTCTTTCACTCATAGCCTTTGTAACTCCTTCCTTCCAAGTCTTCCTGTCCTAGGCCTTCCTCTCTTTCTTCGACCCGGTGGTATCAATTTCAATATATTTTTGGCAGCCTTGTATCTGGCATTCTCCGGACGTGTCCATACCATATTAGTTGCTTTCTTTCGATTTCTGATGTTAGTGGTTCTTCTATACCCATTCGGCGTTTTACCTCTTCATTTCGACGAGATATTCCTAAAGATCTTCTAAATACGTCCATTTCCACCGCTTCTAATTTTCTTTTGTTATTCTCCGTTAGTCGCCATGTGTCGGCTCCATACAGAAGACTACTTTTGATGAGTGTATCATATTATATCGTATATTTTCGTTGTTTTCCTATTTCTTGAGACCAAAAAATTCCATTGAGGCAACCAATTGTTCTTCGTGTTTGTGTGATTCTTTTTTTTATCTCATTTTCATCTCTCCCTGTAGAAACGCCAAGGTAAGTATATTCATTGCAAGATGTAACAATGTCGCCATTTTCTAGCTGGATATTTGACAGGTCAGTTCCAACTGTTTGTTTGTTGTTTTTTGTACATTAATTTCTAGGCCCCATCTTCTATATTCTTCCTGCAGGTTCCTAGCCATATACTCGATATCCTCCTTGTCGTTGGCCATGATGACCTGGTCATCTGCAAATTGTAACGTATACAGATATATATCTCTTAGGTCTATTCCCATACCCTGACATTTACGTTTCCATAAATTTAGTGCTTTTGCAATATATATCTTAAATAGCATGGGTGAGACGCAGCAGCTCTGACTTAGGCCTTTGTTAACGGAGAATTTTTCCGAGAGCTTATTGTCCGCTTTTACTTGAGACGTTGACCCCTCATATAGATTTTTAAAGCTTTTATAAGTGTTTGGTTTATGTTGGTTTCCTGGAGGACTTGCCATAGTTTATTTATAGGAACGGTGTCATAAGCTTTTTGCAAATCAATAAACATTAGATGGTTTTCTCGGTTGACGGCTGATTTCTTCTCTATAAGTTGTTTCAAGCAGATCTTCCGGCTCTATATCCTGACTGGTCTGCTTCCTCTTGTGGTCCAGTTTCTACTAGATCCCAAATGATTCTTCCGTAAAGGAGCTAACTGGCACAAACAGAATAAACAGAGGAAGTCTGCTACTAGATAAAAACGGAAAAATCGTATTAGGCACCAAAGAAAAACTTGAAGGATGGAATGAGTACATCCAGGAACTTTTTGAAGACCAAAGACAAAAACCCCTAACAAACCATGCGACCAAGGACAGCGGTCCAGATATTACCAAGAAGACGTTTTACATGCAGTTAAATTAACAAAAGACAATAAAACGCCTGGACCTGATGGGATATCAGTGGAAATAATCAAACTCATCAAGGAGGATCAAATTGAAGTGTTGGTGGAGTTGTACAACTCCATTTATAATACAGGAGCTATACCTAAAAAAACACGAGCACTATCAGGGGTGAGCGATATGGACTGCGACCATCGAACAATCAGCTTAATGAGCCACACCCTCAAAATATTCTTCAAAATTATACATAATAGAATTTATCGAAAACTAGAGCAAGACATTGGTGAAACACAGTTCGGCTTCAGAAATGCCCTTGGAACAAGAGAAGCCTTATTCGCCATAAACGTGCTGGCCCAAAGATGCATGGATGTGAACCAGACGCTATATGTATGTTTTTTAGATTACGACAAGGCTTTTGATAAAAACAGACACGACCGCCTCATTCACCTACTCCAGAATAAAAATTTAGACACAAAGGACATCAGAATTATTACCGAACTTTATTACAACTAGAAAGCAGCAATGAAGATAGGAAATGAATTTTCGGATGAAATTGAAGTAAGACGAGGCGTCAGACAAGGATGCGTACTGTCTCCTATCCTATTTAATGTGTACTATGAGGAAATTATTCAGGAATCGTTGGAGGGTGAAACAACAATAGGCATAAAAGTAAACGGTAAACCAATTAATAATTTAAGATTCGCTGATGACTCGGTACCGAAGAAATCAAATCAAGGATCGGACAAGCAAGAAGCGCATTCAGCAAGATGAAAAAAGTAGAGATCTGACTATTGGGTTGAAGACCAGACTTTTGAGGTGTTACATGTTCTCGGTTCTGTTATATGGGATGGAGGCATGGACGCTAAAGAAAAATATTACTGATAGATTGGAGGCTTTTGAGTTATGGGCATACAGAAGAATGTTGAGGATAAGCTGGGTGGATAGAATTACAAACGACGAAGTGCTGAGAAGAATGAGAAAACAGAAAGAAGTCCTAAGCACTATCAAAATTAGAAAACTTCAACACTTAGGTCACGTCATGCAATATGGACTGCTGCAGGCTATTATACAGGGAATGAAGAAGCATAGGAAGAAGACGCATTTCCTGGTTGAACAACCTAAAAATGTGGTTCAACTGCAGTTCTGTGGATTTATTTAGAACAGCGGCATCGAAGGTTCGAATTGCTGTGATGGTTGCCAACCTTCTCAGAGGAGACGGCACATGAAGAAGAAGAAGATTCTTCCGTATAATCGGCTTATTGTGCTGGTAACCGATATGCCTTTTTTCATTCCTTGGGTACCTCTGCTCCATTTAAATACTGATTTATACACCATGTGAGGGCTTTGAAAAGTTTTTCCGATCCGTTCTTAATTAGTTCGGCCGGAGTTCCTTCCGGTCCTGGGGATCGTCCATTTTTCAGTTTTTTATTGCCTTTTTTACTTCTTCGATATTGACTACAATATGTTCCCCCTCAATTGTCATTTCTGATGGGGATATTCTGTTATATTCGTGTTTGTTTTCTGTTAATAATTCTTCGTAGTATTTTTTTCCATTTTTCCACCCTTATCAATTCTATGCTCGTCTTTTCTGTTGCCTTTATTTGATTTATACATTTCCACGTTTCTGTACATCTTCTTCCTCCCAGATATGTGTTAATTTCTTGGCACTTTTTGTCCCACATATTTCTGCTGTTGCTGTTTGTCTTATTGTCCTCTTGATCTCTTTATAGACTTCTTTATCCACTTGTTGTTTAGTGTTTAGCCATTTAAGTAGGTTTTCTTTTTATCTTTTATTAAGTCTTCAATTTCGTCTATCCACTAAGGCTTTCTGCTCGTCGTTTCCATAATCCCAAAGCTTCCTCTGCGGCCTTTTTAATACTATTTGTTATGTTTTCATAAACTTCATTTGCTGTTTGTCCTTGGCATTCATTCGTCAACTTTTCATCCAATCCAGTCTTTTTTGATAGAGTAATTTTATACTTCCGTGCGCTATCTTCAATAACAATAATTATAATAGAAATATCTTTAACCGTCAAACATAAACATTGATCTGTAAGACCAAACACAAAATTAATTAGCAATGAATGAATGGTCTTAGGGGGGTTTAGTACACTGCGTCCGACCGGTATAGATCTAGTGTGTCCCCCTTCTTTGGTGCTTCCGTTGATGTTATGCTCAATCCGCGTACCTCATTCAGCTTCAGTGCTTTGATGAAAGCAAGTAGCCATTTCCGCAAGTAGTTCCTTCCTCCTGGCCATTCGCCTGTTCTCGACCTCGCACTCCGTGAGAAAGTGTTCCGGGGTTTCCTCCTCCTCCTCCTCACAGAACCGGCAACTGTCCTCGTTTTCAATGTTTATTCTCTCCAGGCGCCTTCTCAACTGGCAGTGGCCTGTAAGAAAGCCGGCGAGGATGTTTATATGTTCTTACTCAGTGTTATAAGGTTTTTTGATCCTCCTGGGTGAGGGGGCCCTAGAAACATCTTTAATTGCTTTAACACTAGAAGGCGTTCTCATAGACTGATTGGTTCGCTCTTGTTTCCTGAATTCTTCCTTATACTTTTCTGCAATGTGAGAATGCAAGTGATGTAACAATACCGGATGTATTGCTCATTCCCCCTTCCTAGAACCTTCTTGCTTTTATGTTTCTCCTCATTATTCATTAATATCGTTTTCTCGTAGCAAAATATCCGTACAGGTCTTAACAACATTTTTTTCCCATATATATAAGACCATATGTTTCCAATTGCGTACTGTATTTTGGTTCGGTTGATGGGATTTCTTCTTCTGTCCCAGGTTACTTGCTGCTGAAAATAAAAATGAATAAACGAAAACGTATAAATATCTCAGGTCTCGATTATGAAACCAAAATTATGTAAATGTTGCTAAATGAGAGCTAGATATTTACTTGTCGTCCGACCATGAAGAGGCCATTGTTGATTACGACTAAGATCCAGATTATGTAGAAGAGACTAAGATAACATAACTAGTGATTTGGAGCTTGGTAATGCCAGTGATTTTTGAAAGTATCCTTCAGATCCCAAGCGAAATCCAAAGTTGCCTATAAATAATGTGGGAAATATCCTTTTTTACTCAGGGAAAGATGATTTCAAATGGAATTCCAGTGAGCCTCCAACATATCGAAGAACTTCTCATAATATTATTAGGAGATTCATGCTAATAGAAAAACAGGTGAGTCAGCAAAATAGATATTTCGATGAAAAATCGATTTCAGCAGTAGTTCTTGGCACAAATGATAAAATGAAAGCCATGAGATCCAATTTGGAAGAGGCAACAAATAAATCTAACTATACAGACTGGCGGATAACATAAAAATAGAAGCTTTGTTATGCCTTTATATTAATCCAAACTTAAATACATAAACCTGTACATTTTCTAACAATTTGGGTTTCAAATATTCCCGTAATATATCGCTTGCACGAATTATTAAGCACGTTTACATTTTAAACGCATTTTTAAGTAACGTCATTTTCTCTTTATATTCTGGTCATATTCGCTTAAAACATCTTGAATAACCTTTTCGTACGTGAGACCCATTATACCGGATTATGAAAGATATTCTCACATAAAAAAGTGAAGATAAAGTAGAAACAACGTACGTGTCACATACTTACAAAATGATAAAACGCTAAAGTTTTTGGATCATGAACGTAGTTCCCTACCGATAAATATGTAAGTGAACTGAATTATATTTAAAAAAATACTAAACGCTATGCCTTACGAACTGCCGGCCGATAGCTCAAGCGCGGAAAGTTGATTACCTACTTAAAAATTAACATAATTTCGTTCACCGACAATCTACTATTAGTCCATAATTTTTTTCCTAGATAGAAAGGCTTGATGTTCTTTTCCTAGGCCAAGATACTCAGATGAGAATTACTCGACCGAAGCCACAAAGAAAACTTGGGAAGATATTTAGTCATAATATTTAGACATGTAACTGCGGATTCTTCGAATTTGATATTCATCTTTGCTTCGGATATCAGTTTTCCAAAGCACTGATTGATAAAATTATAAATCCTGCCTTGCAATTGGGTTGAAAACCTAGAAGCTAAAACTAAAGCCCAATGCAACCGAATATAAATTGTGAAAGACTGACGAAATCCTCCAGCCAATAGAGATGATTTGCATAAAATGTTCAACATGAGCAAAAAACATCCATAAAACAATTCAGGAGAAGATAAGAGAAGCAATAGAAAATTAAATAAAAGAAGCTCTACAGGAGAAATACGACAGTATTAATGTTCATCGAAAGATAAGAAAAATATCTGGGAAATATAAGACAAATACAGTGAATAAAATTGTAGATGATGAAGGTCTCATTATTGTTGGTAAGAAAGAGAGTATAGATATTGTTTGATGATAATCGTCCAGAGCCTCCTCCCTAACGGAACCTATAGCTTCATTGAAGAAGAAGTATGACAGGCAGCAAAAGTAACGAAAAAAAAGTAACTGACAAAAACAATATATTATAGATATTTATGTCAACTACTTTACCATTTTTCGCTTGCTTTTAGTGCGGCAATTTATTTGTGGAGGCTCTAACTAATTATCATCAAACGGTTGTTCGATGTATCTCTTCCAAGTACCTTTGATCTCTTCCTTACTAAAAATAGCAACACCTTCCTCGTTCACAATTGTATTTAGTCACTTTGTTTGTCTTATATTTTCCAGGTCTCCTCTGTAGTGCTTCTGTTTCTGAGCATTTTTTTTTTTGATTTTTTTTGCGTCTCCAATCTTCTTCTGAATAATTTTATAAGTTTATGGATGTTCTTGACGATAATGTTTTACTAAATTTTCCCGCTCATTCGCTGAAGAATTTTGTCAACCATCCACAATATATTTTTAGTTGTATCAGCTTCAGCTTTAATACTCTTTTCTCTCGAGTTAAGAATTGTAATCATCTCCTTAATACTGAATTTTGTTTTTACTTGTTTCCTTGTCCTTAGCCCCATCGATAAGATGGCAAACACACTCTTGATTAGCTATTGAGAGTATACATTCCTCGTGGCACGCAGTCTCACAAGCTTTCTCTTTTTCCCCATCGGAATGATGGAGGACTTCATCTCACTAAAGTAAGTCTCACTGTATTATCCGCGCTTAATGCGTGTTTTTCCGAATAATTTTAAAATCAACCCTATGGTAAATTATACTGACACATGCAGTCCCTGTTTGTTTAGAAAATTGACTACTTAGTTATAAATTCGATAACATTGAATGCTTTTTACATCGTGTTTTCACGTTTCAATACACCAATTACTTATTAATATATTTGCAAAATTACTATTCACACAAAAAAGGATCTTAGCTCATTGAATTTTAAGAAAGGAATATACTTAATTTTATCATACTTAAAATCTCAATTTATGACTAACCAAATTAATTTCACATCTAATTTTCATTTTGGTCTGCTATCAGAACATAGCCCATCCTTCATACTTTATACGTAATTTTTGCGTAAGCTAATGCTTCCTGTATAATACATTAAAAGTAAGGAAATAAAAATGCAAATGTACCCGTTTTACGCTCTAATACTTCGGATGAAAGTGAATAAACCCCGTTACGGTACTAAGCGAACGAGTACCATTTAGAAATAGTCTTAAGATATAGCCTGGAAGTCGTTTTATAGCACTACATTACATGCCTTCTTCTTAGCTTAAAACGAATCGTTTGCGGGCTTTTAAGCATTACGAATTAAACTTGAGAATAATCTATTGCCCGATAACCATATCTACATAAAAATAAAATATATTAAATTAAACAATTTCTAGGTCAATGGTTCAAAATGTATGAGTCCCATAGGGGTACCTCCAACGGCTAAAAACAAGCCATTAAAAGGATCTCTAGATACTTCACCCAAACTTTATAAATATAATTATATTAATACAGCTTACAATACCAAAAATAATACTAGTTCTCTAAAAATAGAATCAAAATGTAAAGACAGTATAAGTGAGAATATTAAACTAAGGAGCCAAGCACAAGGTATAAGCAAAGTTTACAGAATAAATATAAGTACCGCAAATACCTGCATATTTTGTAAAATTTGTACTTTGTACCGTCAAATACCGTGAACAACTGTGTATGCGAATGCATTGGCGGTGGCTGGCTCCCTCGAGCGGGACGAGGGGGAGGGGTCTAGCCGGTTTTGCGTGCTTCGAGAGTGCGGGAACTAACATTTTATTTATTAAACTTTGATGTAAGTAAATATGCATATATCAATATCTTCTATTTTTCTTTACAAGCACCCCATGTCAAATGTAAATAAAATATTATTCATTAAATGTAGGTTTTCATTCAGAGTTGTTTTTAAATTTGACTTCGACCCAATAAAATATATCACGTTTTAGGAAGACCAAGAACTGAATAATATAAAGGTTAGCATTGTTTTAAAACTTGAATTATATCGGTGTATCTCGTCTAGATAATCAGACTATTAAATCAAATTGAACTAAATTTCTAAGCTTTGATCTAGGTCATATATCCTTAAGATTGCCTACTTCCTGCTTGGAAATAGTTTTAAGTAAACCATGAATTCCAGAGATCATATATGTATATATACATACATACATATATATATATATATATATCTATATTGGTTTCACGGATGGTAGAATGAACAAAAGTGTTATTCCGGGTTTCAATCCGTTCGTCAGTAGAAATGGTTGTCTCATGACGTTTCGCCAACATCCCAGTTGGTATTTTCAAGTGTTGCTTCCTTGATGGCTTCTTGACTCGAATTGAGTTCCCTGGTCCTGTGCCGGGCCTTTTATAGGCCTTCGTCTGCGCAGATGGTATCTTGGTTCTGCTTGGATATGTCCGACTTCCTGCGTTTCAGTTTGTTGTAAGAACTGTGACATGGAATACATCGGCCAAACAAACAGAAGAATCTCTGCCAGAGTACAGGAGCACATGAACAGCACAAGAAACAAACAAACCACCTCAGCTCTGTTTCAGCACCACCAAGAAACAGGGC
>JAEQML010083004.1:0-10629 GCA_016904865.1 Pissodes strobi | reverse complement strand
ATGGAAAGAAAATTTCAGGCAAAGTGAAGGTAAAGGAAGCTTTCCAGCGAAAATTCCCGGACGTATATAGCCGTATTATATATTTAAATTTAAGTTTGCATGTTCGTTTCGTTCGTGCTGTTTTGGTCTGAGTAAAGGTAGAGTCGCAGTTCCTCTCATATCTTTTTAGATTCGATAGGGCACTCGAATAATAAAGTATAAAGTATTTTTCTTCTGCAAATGTCAAAAAGTTGACGTTTAGACATTAAAGACATTAATATCCGATTAATATTATCTGTAGAGATTCTAATATGCTGATTTCCCTAAAACACCTGAGCTTTTACTGAAATTTGCTATAGATTTTTCACAAAGTTACTAAAATTAAATAAACTGCTCATTAAAGAAGCAACAAGCATATATTTCAATAATTTTATGAAAAATATGTATATGCTGATGTGTTACTGTTATTAGCTTTCTGCCAAGAATTTAATACAAAGTTGAAAAAGCTTAAGCCTGTTGCATTTGCGTCACTACTTGTTTATTGAATTACGTAATAGGTGCAATTAATGGCCAAATCAATACCTCGAGACGTTTTTGTCGATTTTTTTTCAGCGAAAACTTTTCATATGGAAGCATTTAAAGCTGAAATGAGGCTGCTGTGGGAGCAGTTAGAAGTAATGAGATCAAATCTAAAAAACAGAGAAGGGCAAAGCAGCCAAAAAAATAAGGAGTGGCCAAAGCTGCGGTAGTAAGAGGCAAGTGAGAGAAGGCAACGAGGAAAGGCCAGAGGAAATGGAGGTTGTTACTTAGGCGGACAAAGCTAAGAAGGCACCACCAATAATAATTCAAGGTTCTAAGGACTGGATAAGCTTGAGGAATAATCTTAAGACCAATAATTTGGTGTTTGATCGTGCCCAGAAGCAAGGTAGTGATACAAAGATCTTTGAAAAACAGTGAAGAGAGTCATCGTGAGTTAACCAGATATTGAAACGACTCTAATACCCCATATTATACATATAACCTTGAGAGGGACAGAGTTGGTACCAGAGGTTTTATGGTAAGCATAATGTGGCAAATAGGAACATCAACGCAAAAAGCTGAAATACAGCTAGTGGAAATACGAGACCACGGCAAGGAGATAATCAAAATAAAGCATCTGAAATGCAAGCATTGGATAAAATGTCAATGCTAAAGTCAGCCTTCCTGCAGGCAATGAAAGAGATTGTCCAGAGTTTTGATGGATAAAATACAGCTAGTGACATGGAATGTTAGATGATTCCGAACAAGAAAGAGTGACGTTCTTCTCTTTTTTTGGGAAGAACATCAACCCTATATGCTACTGTTGCAGGAGACAATGCTGAGGGAGTATGTCAAAATATCATTTAGAAGCTATATTCTGTACAGAAAGGACGGCAGAGCACCGGCAGTTGGAGAACTGGCTGCTTTGGTTAGGAGGGTCGTGCAGCACTACTTAGTAGGTGCTGATGCTGAAATTGAAGATATTTCAGTGGTAATTTTAGTGGGCAACAGGAAAATAAGGGTGACTTCAGCTTATAAAAGTCTTGCAGTTCTGCTGCAGCAAGAGGAGATTCGTGACTACTAAGAGGATCATTTCCCACAATTATCATGGGTGATCTAAACTCAAAAGATAGGTCGTGGAATAGTACAAGCCAATGTATGAGTGGTAAGGAACTGTCCGCTCTGGCAGACAAAAGAAGGCTTGCTACATTCTTTCCTTCAGGCAATGGAAGCCCGCAAGTTCTTTATATAGCCATACTCAAAGATTCAACTATCATATCGAAAGCTTGAATGAGGGCTCCTCCGATCACAACCCGGTGTTGCTCACTTTGGGTGAGGGGGAGTTCTAAATTGGAGTTTACCAAGACTGTGACAAATTGGGTATGATTCAAAAGAAGTTTACAGGAAACGCTAAAAGTAAAGAAATTCCTGCAATACATGGGAGGAATGGGATTGCTTATGTGGACCAGGAAAAAGCTGAAGTTTTTGCCAGTTCTCTGGACAATACATTTACCACAAACGAGATGGAAGTGGATGATGAGGAGGAGGAACGAGCCCATGAGAAGAATGTGTACAGAGAATTGACCAGATTGGATATCCTTGGCACAACAAAGAAGATAAATGATTTTATTACTCCAACAGAAACCAAAGGTAGAGCTAGGCATAAAAGGACTAAAAATGCACCTGGAAAAGATAAAATAAACAATAAAATGCTCAAAGATTTACCCAAGGTGGGCTTCGCACAATTAGCATGCGACTATTGTCCGTATGGAAAAATTCTGTAATCTTCATGATAGCAAAGAAGGATAAGGATTTGAAGTTTCCGGGCAGCTACAGGCCCATCAGCTAGCTATCCTCAGTCTCAAAGGTCATTGAGAGTACCATCAAGACAAGATTATGTAACGAAATGGACAGGCTTGAACTAATCCCACAACAGCAATTTGGATTCAAAGAAGGATGCTCGGCAGAGCAGCAAGCGCTTAGATTTGCAAAGTTCATCTCGAAGAGCTTCAATCTAAAGATGGCGACAGGAGATGTTTTCTTGGATATAGAAAAGGACTTCGATAAGATTTGGCATAGGGACTTATCCACCAAATGATAATATCGGGGATCTCAACAAAAATATGCAAACTGATTAGGTCCTTCTTGAGCGGGAGAACGATCCAGGTAAGAACAGGAACAGAATATTACAAGCCAATGTATGAGTGGTAAGGAACTGTCCGCTCTGGCAGACAACACAGGCTTGCTAGTAATAGGACCGGAGGAACCAACATTCTTTCCTTCAAGAAATGGAAGCCCGCAAGTTCTTGATATAGCCATACTTAAAGATTTAACTATCATATCGAAAGCTTGAAGGAGGGCTCCTCCGATCACAACCCGGTGTTGCTCACTTTGGGTGAGGGGGAGTTCTAAATTGGAGTTTACCAAGACTGTGACAAATTGGGTACGATTCAAGAGAAGTTTACAGGAAACGCTAAAAGTAAAGAAATTCCTGCAATACATGGAAGGCATGGGATTGCTTATGTAAACAGGAAAATTCTGAAGCTTTTGCCAGTTCTCTGGAGAGTACATTTATCACAAACGAGATGGAAGTGGATGATGAGGAAGAGGAACGAGCCCATGAGAAGAATGTGTACAGAGAATTGGCCAAATTGGATATCCTTGGGACAACAAAGAAGATAATAGTATATTATGATATAAGTGTATAAGAGGGCCTTTAAAGCACGCGCGACATATTTCAAAACACGACGCGCAGCGGAGTGTTTTGTAAGTCGCAAGGGCTTTAAAGGCATCTTATACACGTATATCATACGCTATTTTTTATTACGAATGCATCATAATCTCAAAAATTTTTTAAATATTAAAGTTAAGGGATATATTGACGAATATATAGAACTGTCACATTTGACATGATCAAATATTTCTATAGCAACCTTTAAAAAAGTAGGCGCGTCATAATCATCGTTTTAAGCACGCTGCAGCGTGCGATAATCGTTGATTATGATGCATGCGTAATAAAAATGATTTTATTACTCCAACAGAAACCAAAGGTATAGTGAGGCATAAAAGGACTAAAAATGCACCTGGAAAAGATAAAATAAACAATAAAATGTTCAAAGAATTACCCAAGGTGGGCTTCGCACAATTAGCTAAAATCGCAAATGCAATGCTTCGACTGGACTATTATCGGTAATTCTGTAATCTTCATGATAGCCAAGAAGGATAAGGATTTGAAGTTTCCAGGCAGCTACAGGCCCATCAGCTTACTATCCTCAGTCTCAAAGGTCATTGAGCGTACCATCAAGACAATATTATGTAAGGAAATAGACAGGTTTGAACTAAACCCACAACAGTAATTTGGATTCAAAGAAGGATGCTCGGCAGAGCAGCAAGCGCTTAGATTTGCGAAGTTCATCTCGGAGAGCTTCAATCTAAAGATGGCGACAAGAGGTGTTTTCTTGGATATAGAAAAGTTCTTCGAGAAGATTTGGACTTATCCACCAAATGATAACATCGGAGATCTCAACAAAAATGTGCAAACTGATTAGGTCCTATTTGAGCGGGAGAACGTTCCAGGTAAGAACATAGTAAAGAACATCGGCGCGGGTGTCCCCCAAGGATCGGTGTTAGGACCCACTTTGTACAATTTGCATACGTACGACGTTCCTATACTATCATCCTCAAACGGACTGATGGGCTTGTTTGCATATGACACGGCGTTTTTGGGAGAAGTACTAGTGCAGATGCGATCAGCAGAGGGCTTCAGGATGCAGTAAATGCATTCCAGAAATGGGCAACAACCAATAAGATCAGGAAAAATGCAAATAAGTCCCAAGCTATACTGTTCTAGAAGAGGGGACTTCAACCAGGACCGAGGATAAATATAGATGGACAGAACATAAATTGGAGTTTGAAAGCGAGGTATTTAGGACTGACATTTGTCAAAACACTGAGTTGGAATCTTCATTGCGAAGAGACAAGGCTGAAAACTAAGTTGGCCCTTATCTCATTGATTCGGATCATAGGTAGAAAAAGTGAAATGGAACTTGCAACAAAAACTACGATAATAAAAATGATTATAACTGTTTGAGGGAACACGGAGTGGACAAACCTTGAGAAGCTAATTAGAGTGGAAAATGGAAAATCTAGTGCTAAGATGGGCAGTAAATGCCCCTTGGTTTGTCAGAAACAGGAACATACGACGGGACCTGGGATGGACTAATCTCAAAGATCACATCAAGGCTAAAGCAGTAAAATTGTATGAGGTTATAGAATCACATAGGTGTACCGATCTAAAAAGACTATGCGACTACAATACGGTCCATGAAAGGGAAAATTACCACAAGAGGCCAAGAGACATATTGGTTAACATTCCAAGACGGGCGTAGCAGAAGATGCGGTAACTCTTCCATTCCTCACCTCTCAGCTTCATGGTGGAGTTGCCACATCGTGAAGCACTTAAGGCAGCTTAGTTGTACATACTTGTATATTTGTATATAGGATATGAAAATAGTGAGGCGCCTGCAAAAGGCATTGGGGTACATATTTAAGGAAAGGCAAATGTAATGTATGGGTATCCCTTTAACCTTAACGGAGGCAGTGAGGGCCTGCCTCCGTTGACGGTGGTGGTTTAGTGAGCAGTTTCCTGCATAGAATATGTGCAGGAAGACCCCCACACTACACTTCTTACTTACCGGGAAGGAAGCCTGTAAATGGGTTCCACCACCTTATCAAAAAAAAAAAAAATAGATGGAAGATATGTATTTCTATCATTCCATTTCCTGGAGTAGTTTTGCTTAATTTGGGTTGATAAGGAATAGCTCAATAATTATTAAAGTGGCCTTTGTAAAAAATAAATTAAAATATAATTAAAATAATAAAAATTACTATCTGCAGCAAATGATTTTTTTAACGTGTAAACATCTTATGCGGCGGTATGAGGGTAAATCTCGGCAAATGGGACGGAAATGTGCAAACGGATGGGGACGGAAATGTGTAAACGGCTGTCACATCATAACCATGCGGAGTGATTTTACGAGGGCTACTCAAATATTTGTGCATGTCGATATATGATATGTTTACGCATTAGTGTCTCGAGTACTAGCAGACTCGCTAATTTTTTTTATTTGTATACAGGAAAATTTGTAAAAACTAAAAATAATAATTAATCTATATTATCTAATCAAAAAATTCATAACTGCCAATTCAAAACAAATTATTTAATTTTACTAGCCCCTATATAGCAAGCATTTCGGCTAGTATGGGTTAACCTAGGTTAGTTTCGTCTCGTTTTTTGCACTACGCACATGCATGACGAATGGCTTGCGCGAAGCAAATACCAAGAACAAATATCTCTTAAATATCTGTAATTGTTTTAAAAACGTCGTCTCTGTAATTGAAATATGGCTTATTGCACCGACATTGCGAACATTTAATATCAATTTTTTTCCAAAAAAACGTGATAATATCTCGATGATCCTCACTTTTTTGGAAAGAAAATAAAAAAAATTAATCGATTGGTACCAAAATTTTTCCAAAAAACCCATTATTAAGAAGTTACCTTATCTGCACCAGATCCATGCGGATAAGGTAACTTCTTAATAATGGGTTTTTTGGAAAAATTTTGGTACCAATCGATTTATTTTCAGGCAGATGGCCTAACTCAGGTAAATGTCAGATAGACGACTATCACATCTATTACTCAGACAATGATGACCCAAATCACTATAACGGGGTTGGAGTCATTTTTAGTAAAGAGACCCAAAAATTAGTAAACTCTTTTGTCCTTATATCCGATCGTGTAATGTTCCTTTAACTAAATTCCAAGCCGTTTAACATCAATATAATTCAGGTTTACGCTCCAGCCAGTGAACACTTAGATGATGTCATAGAGGCATTCTACGACCAAGTGCAAACCGCCCTAAACATCACCAAAAAGTCGGAAATCACCATTATCATGGCGGACTTCGATGCAAAACTTGTAATCACTCAAAGAGACATCGTTGGAAGGTACGGATTAGGTGTACCGAATGAGCGTGGAGACCGCCTTGTAACGGGTGGAAATTCTCCTATTTATAAAAGTCATTTTAGGAAGGAATATCGATCGGTAAATCATCTCTATTGTCTTTTCTCGATAAGTTCGTACCTGTCTATGTTTCTGACAAGCAGTATTTTTGTTTCTGCTATTTGATCCAGTAGGAGGAGAGAAAACAGAAGAAAACTGTTGTTGTTGATTTGGTAAGGTTTTTGTTTATTCAATAGCCAAAGAAAATTCCTTGGGTTGAGAGGTAGTCCTCGAGTAGTTTTTTATTTCGTAAATGAAGTAGACTGGAAGTCGTTTGAGACTCTCGAGGGATGGTCAGTTGCGTGTGAAGAAATTTGTAGTAACCGCCGTAATGTCAATATAGGCCGTTGATCCTTTCAAGATACCCAGGAAGGTTTTGGTAAACCTCCTAGTTATGGGTAAGCTGTTTTAAGTTGTTTTGAATGTAGAATTTCAAGTAGATTTTTGGGGCCGAGTTTTGGCATTTTTGTAAATTTCATGTTATGTTGTTGTTATGGATTAATTTACGTTTTTAGGGTTTTTGGAGCTGGTTTTTAGTAACTGAATTCTACAGCGGAATTCCGGTAGCGCTTTGTTGCGGAGTTTCATGACTGATTCCCTGTAGGTTAGGAAGTGCCACTATTACCTGGACCCTGAATAATCTGGACTGTTTGATATACAGAGAAGGATGATGGCCAATTCTCGGATATAACTTATAGCAGTTCGTTACTTAAGATAAGTCTAATTTTATACATATTATCACGTTTAGACAGCACTATTGTGCCAGACATATTTACTACTTTGCAGAGACTTTTAAATTTAAACAGAATTTTGTACCCACACGCTTTATTAATTTCTTTAGTAAGTAATAGCACATATCATAATCCACTTATAATAAATACCTTTTGTGAAGTGTTACTACGACGACTTAGAAGCATTATTTACTTCTTACGGGTGCTAGATTTATGGATAATCTCTAGTACATATTATATTCGAGGAAGTTTATTTATTTTATTACCTTTTTACTTTAATTTGGCTTTGTCAATAGATCATAACATTGCTTTTTGAGCAATCCGTTCTCTGGTTGAAACTTGCAACTCGGGCTTTTGGAAAGGGTATACTAACCGAGTTAAATTAACTTACTATAGTCTATGCGATAAATTCGGTATTTCTATCACCGTCTAGGTTGTTTCAGGTTGCAGCAGAGCGTTTCGAAGAAGTGAACTTTCAAATTTTAAATTAGACTGATAGGTTGACAAGAAGTTGGAATTTCCTGTATTGTTTGTAACCTTTTCGCTTGACACTTTTCAAACTTTCGATTTAGGCCATCAGGTTGACAAGAGGGTGTGTCTAGTAGTCAATAACTGTAAATGGTAATTTACTTAATAGGCTAGAGGAGCTTGCTATATTTTTTCTATTTTAAAATTTGAGAATGTGGATTTTGAATGGTAACCAAGCAGGTAGCGTAGACTTTGTCAGGTAATTATTTACTTAATTTGACATTTGAATTTGAACTTAGCTTCTTTTATTTTCAAGTTTTTTTTTGCTGTGTCTGAATAAACATCGATAGGACTTGCCAACAAAAGTAAACTTGGTGGCGTCCAACCCCGACTTGGACTATTACTATTTTGATTTAATTTCCATATTCAGGTACAACAATACGGAATTTGATAGTGGGAAAACATAATAAACAATAGAGAAGGCACTTCAAAATTGTGAAGAGGGACTGGCCATTACCGGAATAAAAGTCAATAACTTGTGATGTGCTGACGATACTGTGATAATTGCAGATACTATGGAAGGTCTGCAAGAGTTGATGAATCAGGTTGCAGAGGAAAGCTCCGAATTTGGGCTTAGCATGAATATTAGGAAAACAATATGGATGGTCATCTGTAAAGAGAAAAATATTAGAGGCGCTCTGGTTGTAAATGGCCAACAAGTCGAGCGCGTCGTAACATATAAATTCCTGGGCTGTCAGCTTAATGAGAATTGGGACAATATGCAAGAAGTCCGTGCAAGAATGGAGCAGACCAGAGGGTATTTTATCAAAATTAAACTGGTCTTGAATAGTCGCGAGCTTAATATCGATCTCCGGATCCGTGTTATGTGTTTAGCATTTTGTACTACGGCATAGAAGCATGGACACTGACCGATGCTATGTGTGAAAAGTTAGAGGCATTCGAAATATGGTGCTATCGTAGAGTGCTCAAGATATCTTGGATCGACAGAGTACGTAATACGGGTGTCTTTCGTAGGATAAGTAAATATATACCGTCAAAAAACGTAAACTTGAATATTTTGGCCACATTTTAAGAAACGAAAAGTACGAGTTTCTAAAACTAATTATAGAAAGAAAAATTGAAGGCAGGAGAGGCCCGGGTCGTAGGCGAATATCCTGGCTAAAGAATCTCAGGCAATGATATGGTGTTAGTACAACGACACTCTTTAGAAGAGTTGTTGACAAGATGCAGATAGCTTTGATGATAGCCAACGTTCAGAGAGGACATGGTTCTTGAAGAAGAAGAAGCTCAATTAAAGTGGCATTTGTAAAAAATAAATTAAAATATAATTAAAATAATAAAAATTACTATCTGCAGCAAAAGATTTTTTTTGTATACAATGAATTTGTGAAAACTAAAAATAATAATTAATCTATATTCTATAATCAAAAAATCAATTCAAAACAAATTATTTAATTTTTACTAGACTCTATATAGCAAGCATTATTGAAACTAACTAAAAAGTCTCCTAAGAATATACAAAAATATGTTAAAATAGTAATAAGGTAATCCAATTTTTTTAAGATTGGAATCTTTATTTAATATTTGTAGGTATGCTTTATTTCATATTAAGTTAAGCGTCATGTATGTATAGGTACCTCCTCTGTGAAGCTTTAACTCAATGAGAATTACGATATTAATCTGGTGCGAGAACTAACCCAAACTGAAGAGAAATTCATTAAATAAATTATTTAAAAAATGCACTTTTTACAAAAACTGAACCTCAATTCAGTTCAGACTAAAATCACTATTTATAAAATAGCAGCAGATGCAACTTTTGAAATAAGTCGAAATAAAGACTTGATTCATAAATTTGTATGTGGAAATAAAAAGAATATTTCAAGTGACAAGAATATGGCAAATTTTAAATGTAGTTTTTGTCACTGTCACAGTTGCAGTCAGAGATTTGGAATATAATAACAACGATTAATTAATATAAATCATTATTCAAAATATTATTTAATATGCATAATGAACAAATTTAACGAATAAAAATTAAATATATTATAATATCAATAGGTTGAATAAAATAACGCAAAATTACAAAAATTGTAAAATAATATCACAGGCAACTTATGAAAAATACCATAAGAATCATTCAAATGAAAATAAGAAGCATTCAAATAAGACCAATATATGGCAATTTTTAAACGTCGTCTTTATATCATAGATTTGCACTATAATAGCAAAACGTGCGTCAAGCATTAATTAATAAATATTATTCAAATACCTTTGGATACTTTAATATGAGACTCTCAATTAAACGTAAGAACAAGAACTCAGATAGGAGAAAACAAGATATATTATCAACACAAAGTAATGCGCAAAAAACTAGAAAATTTAAACGCAAAATACTAACAGAAGATAAAAGCATAACACCGGAGGCAATTGAAAATTTGATGAGGGGCTGTCTTGATAATAATTGGGGATATAATAATTGGGGACGTGTTCCCGTCGTAATTGGCAAACATTTTGAATATTTAGATATATAATTTGAAGCTTTGATATTTATTAATTAATTTGTCATTATTGAAATCACATTCCATTGGCAATAAAACTATTTCAAATTTAGGTAATACTGCCACCAACAAGTTTCGGAACTATATTTGAATATATATTTACAACTTTGGATACCTTGAAAATTAGTCAAGCAATAGTCGCAATAATTAACGTATTTCAATAGCCTCCAATTAGCCTGTAATTGACAACAATCAATTGATCCCCACAATGAAATAAAAACTCTGTAAACGAATTAATCGATGTCGCAACTTAATTAAAATTCTTACCGGTATAAATCTCTCACGAACA